>JAQGCW010000416.1:0-11957 GCA_034700065.1 Mesodorylaimus bastiani | reverse complement strand
AACGGGGTAAAAATAGGCGAAAATGCACCGAAGTATACACGTACCTTGAACGATTTCACGCAGGGTTGGCGTTCTCGATGATCCCGTTGGAAATCCAAACGAGAGAACGAGCCTTTCAATACGGCGCCACTATGGACCATCTCGAAAGTTTCCTCCACCGCGATGTTGCCCCAATGCGAGATTTCGAGAAGGCGAGTCATCTTGGAGACAGTCAAGAATGGCGCGTTGTTTTCGTAATGAATTTTGATGTCTTGCTGAAAAGGAAAAAGAAAGGAAATGTATTTTATGAACCTGATACAATTAGAATTTCGAACCAACATTTTAAAACACTTCACACAGCCAGAAAACCCAACTAAACGCAACCACTCACCTGTTTGTGCGCTTGAATATTCTCGTACGGTCCGTAAGTGATCGTTTCGCCGTCGTGTTTCGACGGCAAATGTTTGGTAAAACTTTCCACGCGTTGAGGCGGCGGAATCTTGAAGATGGTATTTTGCAATTTGACCGTATAAGGCGACGAAACGTAAGCATTGCCTTCGTAAATCACGAATCTGTAAAAATCGCGGAAAGCAAATAATACAGTACCAGTCGCCAAGAAACGAATGACAAAAGCGGTGACAAGAAACTTACTGAGGATCCTTTTGGGTGATATGCGTCGGGAACGGGCGAACGAAACGGCTGAAAATAACGTCCACGCGGAATTTGGCTTTTTGTCCAACGTTCAATGGAGTGGCCAATTCGATTTTATAATAAACGTCCTCGCTGAAAAATGAGTAAAAAGTTACTTCCCGCTCCAACCAAATTAGAAACAGAAATCAAAATCAAAATCAAAATCACTTACCCTCCTTTCACCGTTACTTGGCTCAATTTGAGAACTTTCTTGTTGTCGTCTCTTCCGACCTGAAAAAATATGCAAATCACAACTCTGCCATAAAATCAAAATGAAAGAAGTACAAAAATGTCTTCAACTTACCGAAGCCTCGATGAACGCCAAATGTTCGTCCTCGCGTTTCTCCAAACCGTAGACGAAATATTTGACCGGCGATTTATCGTTATTCTCGATTTCGAAATTGATCAATTGCTTGACTAATTGCGTCGTCAAATCCACGTGTCGATCGGCGTTCAATACGTTCAATCCCGCCGGAATATCGACCGTTTCCGCCGACGAATATCCGATCAATAATGTCGCCACGATCAGGACGAAATCGACCACGAAAAGTCGGACGAGATTTCCCATTTTTTCTTCGGATTTCCTGCAAAACACAAAAGAAAAATGCAAACGTTTTTCAATAAGTTTCAGAATGCAAAATAAGAAAATAATTCTCAAACGTTTATTTCAGGAAATTGGATAATTCTAGGTATCCTAATCCTAACTACTGCAAAGACTGCAGAAAACAACCCCCCCCCCCCCTTGAATGCTACGTGGACAAACTGGAGATTTGGCGAATTCTAGTTGGCTCGTTCGAAAAAATCTCAAAAAATTTTTAATTTTGCAGAACAATTTGAATAAAACTAAGCAAACTTTAAAAACTTTAAAATGCACTAACAATTTCACAAAATAATCAATTAGTAAACAAACTAATGAGCTTCCGAAAATTATGCAAATCTTCGTCCCCTCACCAACCAAAAATATTTTCTACTGTTCTATCCGTAAATTTGTTCCGTTTTGTCATAAGCAGTCGTGTACCTTTGCAATTGTGCGCGGAAAATTGTAAAGTGAAAAATGACAATGCATTTTCAAAAATCGTTCCGTTCTCTTCTTTCTCGATCCGAAATCGATCGGTTCGAAATTTTCGAATAATTTCTTCGATTTTTCAAGTGCAAAAAGATTTTTTTGATCAATTTTAATCGTTTCAAAATCGCGAAAATGGTCGTAACGAAAGAAAAAACGCCGCCGCCGAAGGAATCGGAGAAACCGAAGGAGAAAAGTGGAGACACGACGAAAGGTGGAAAACAAGCCCCGGAGAAGAAACTGGACGAAATGGTAAGTGATATTTCTAATTTCTTTGGATATTTTGGCTTTAATTTTGCTTGAAAATCATTCTGTTGGAATAATTTTCAATTTGATACATGTACTAATTTTTTGAAAATCGGGAAAAGAATTGGAGATTTGCAGTTTCTTTTGACACAGTTTTCGAACACGGACTTTGGGGTTTCTTGGGCATGTTTTTGAGTATCGTTAGGCTTTGTTTCGGTTTTTTCTTTTGTCTTTTGTCCTCTCCACTTTGGATTTTTTCTGAATTTTCATGTAAACTTTGCCTAATTTTCGTTTTCGTTTTCAGTCGGAAGAAGACAAGAAACTCAAGGACGAATTGGACATGTTGGTTGAACGTCTTCAGGTAAGCAGATTGCGGCTTCCCTTTTTTTCTTTAATTGCTTTCTTGGTTTACAACTTGGTTTCTTGGTTTGTTTTTTTTCAGGAGAGCGATCAATCCTTGTACGGAGCGGCCTTGGAAAGTATGCGTTCGGTGATTCGCGCCTCGACGACGAGCATGACCTCGGTTCCGAAGCCGTTGAAATTTATGCGCGCTCATTACGGAACGATGAAGACGATTCACGAGAAAATTACTCAAAGCGACGTGAAGGTAAGCGAATCATTCTCTTTTGTTGTTGTTTTTTGTTCTGTAGTAATGGTGTATTGCTTTTCAGCGTTTTTGCGCCGACGTCATCTCGGTTTTGGCCATGACTTCGGCCGCCGATGGTTCGCGCGAATGTCTCAAATTTCGATTGGTGGGAAACAAAGAACCGATCGGAGCTTGGGGCCACGAATATGTTCGGTAAGTATAGTCGATTTTGCCTATATATTTTTGTCTTTTGGTTTCTGAAATTGGCGCTTGCTTTTTCAGACATTTGGCTTCGGAGATCGCCGAGGAATGGAAGTCGTCGGAAGACACGCCCGAAGGCGAAGCTCGTCAAAAGAAATTGTTGGACTTGGCCTCGGAGATCGCCCCGTATCACATGGCCCATAACGCCGAAGCGGAAGCTTGCGATTTATTGACCGAAATCGAACGTTTGGATTTGTTGAAGAATTACGTCGACGAGGAAACTTACACGCGCGTTTGTTTGTACTTGATTTCGTAAGTTCTATTTTCCAAATTTTCTTTTGATGCTGACTTTAACGAGCTTTTCGCTTTCAGTTGCGTTCCATACGTCCCGGATCCGGAGAATGGCGATTTGGTTCGTACGGCTATCGATATTTATTTGAAGTTCAATCGCGAAATCGAAGCATTGCGTTGCGCCATCATGTTGAACGACATCGAATTGATCAAGAGTATCTTTTTGAAGGCCAAAGAACTGTAAGTAGTGACCGCCTGTTGTTTTATTTTGCTTTTAGTAAGTAGCAAGAAGGCTAAATTCGGTTTTGTGATGCGTTTTTCAGGATCACTCAAAAGCAAATGGCTTTCATCTTGGGTCGTCATCAAATCTTCTTGGATTTGCCAGATATCCCGTACCAATCCGATTTGACCGAATTGATGTCCAATTCGAATTTATCCCAATATTTCTTGGCGTTGGCTCGCGAGGTAAGAATCAGAATTTTTTTGGTTGAATTTGTCTGTCTGTAATTTATCTTTATTTTCAGTTGGATATCATGGAACCGAAATTGCCCGAGGATATTTATAAATCTCATTTGGAACCATCCCGTAAGTCATTTTAATTTCTCTGAAGTTCAGTTTTATAACGAATTGCTTTTAGGTCCTTTCGGTGGTTCGGGCCAAATCGATTCGGCTCGTCAAAATTTGGCTTCCACTTTCGTGAACGGTTTCGTAAACGCTGGATTCTGCACGGACAAATTGTTGACGGATGACGCGAACAAATGGTTCTACAAGAATAAGGAGCACGGTAAGTCGTTGAATGTTTTGAGTTTTATTTTCTTTAGTTTCTCTATTGAGTTTTCTCTTTCAGGAATGATGAGCGCGGCCGCTAGCCAAGGCCTTTTGTATCGATGGGACGTGGACAACGGATTGAATCATATCGACAAGTTCTTGTACGTCAGTGACGATTATATCAAGGTAAGGGAAGTTGGAGATTGCTTTGTTAGTTGAAGTTTACCGTGTTTCGTTTCATTCCAGGCTGGCAGCTTGTTGGGCTTGGGAATCATCAGCAACGGAGTCCATCACGAATGCGATCCGGCTCAAGCTCTTTTGTTGGATTACGTGCAAAGCGATAAGCAAATCTTCCGCGTTGGAAGTATTTTCGGGTGAGTAGCGGCGGGTTTTTTTTCTTCAAATTCTGGATGTCGTTGCTAATTTGTCTCTGATTTATAGTCTCGGTCTGGCCTACGCCAATTCGAAGCGAGAATCGGTGATCGAGACCGTCATTCCTCGTTTGTTGGAAGTATTGGTGGATCATACGGCGTCGAATGAGGTAAGTCAGTTCTTGTTTTCATCTCTTTGATCTTTCGAACAAGTGGTATTCTTTTGTTTTTAGGCTTTGGGTATGACGGCTCTGTCGTTGGGATTGATTTGCGCCGGAACAGCCAATTCGAACGTGGCCAACGCTATTTGGGGAGTTCTGATGGAGAAATCGGAGCAAGATCTGAAAGATTCGAATATTCGCTACTTGGCTCTCGGAATTGCGTTGATCTTTTTGGGTAAGTCCTTAGTTTCTCTTTTCGTTTGAACGAGAAATGATCTTCGTTTTTTATCTACAGGCAAGCAAGAAGGAGCCGACGTGATCATCGAAACTCTTCGCGCTGTGCCCGAGCCGTACGGAAGCATGGCTTCTACTTTGGTCGAAGTGGCCGCCTACGCTGGAACTGGAAACGTCTTGAAGATTCAAAACTTGTTGCACATTTGTTCGCAACATTACGATACGCCCAAGGTGAGTCTCTACTGTAGTTGACTTTTTTGGAGAAGCATACTGTTTATTGATCTTGTTTCTTTCAGGACGAAAAAGACAAGAAAGACGATAAGGACAAGGACAAGGACAAGGATAAGAAGAAAGAGACCAAACTGGATCTATCGTCCCAACAAGCCGTGGCCGCTTTGGGTATCGCTTTGATCGCTATGGGCGAGGACATCGGGTCGAATATGAGTTTCCGACTGTTCGGACATTTGGTGAGTGTTTTATTTTTCTTATTTTGTGGCTTGCATAGTCTCACGAGTCCTATATTTTAGTTGCGCTACGGAGAACCGGTCGTGCGTCGAGCCGTTCCGTTGGCTTTGGGGTTGATTTCGGTCAGCAATCCTCAGTTGAACATTTTGGAGACGCTCAGCAAGTTCTCGCATGATTCCGACGCCGAAACGGCTTACAGTGCTATCTTCGCATTGGGTTTGGTTGGAGCCGGTAAGTTGCAAACTGATCTTCGTTTGAATTGGTTTTTTATTATCATCGGTTTGTTTTAGGTACGAACAACGCCCGGCTCGCCGCCATGCTCCGTCAATTGGCCGCTTATCACCAACGCGATCCGCAAAGCTTGATGTTGGTTCGTATTGCCCAAGGTATGGTCCACATGGGCAAGGGAACGTTGACGTTAAATCCGTTCCACAGCGATCGTCAATTGATGTCGCCATCGGCCGTGGCCGGTTTGTTGGCCACTTGCTTCACCTTTTTGGATGTGAAAAATAGTAAGTGTTTTCCTTCAACTTTCCTTGTGTGTTCCTTAAACGGGGCTTTCTTCGTTTTCAGCCATCTTGAGCAAGCAGCATTATTTGCTTTATTTGCTGGTGCCGGCGATTCAACCGCGTTTCTTGATCACGTTCGAAGCTGAAGATACGAAGGAGAGCCAATTGAAACAAGTCAACGTTAATGTTCGTCAGGGACAGGTGAGCCTTTCGGTCAGGGATTTCTTTCTTTTGGCGAATGGTTAAGCGTTGGGATTCCTCATCAGCATCTGAACCGCTGTTTACATTCGATCTTTCTTTGCAGGCTGTGGACGTGGTTGGTCAAGCTGGCAAACCGAAAACGATCACTGGATTCCAGACGTTGCCGACTCCGGTTCTGCTGGCTTTCGGCGATCGAGCCGAATTGGCCACCGAAGAATGTAAGTTCCATTTCTTTGCTGGTTTTTTTTTCGTTTGTATACTCAAGTCTAAAGCATTCACTCGGTTATAGATTTGTCCGTCACTCCCGTCATGGAAGGATTCGTCATCCTTAAGAAGAATCCCAACTACGAGGGTAAATAGAATGCAATGATCCATCTCGCTTTTTCTTTTCTTGTTTGTAATCCGTGATCGAGCGAGTTTTCAAAGTTCTTTTCTCGGCGCTCGTAAAGCGTATACTCGTTTTGATTTAACTAATTCGTTTTTCTGATACGCCGTTGTCGTTTTTCTTTAAATGAATGCGGAGAGGAGAGGTTCTTTTTTTTCGATTGGAGATGTTTACGAGAAAGCTTCCTTCTCAAAGCCGACGTAGGCTTTCTCGAAAAGCGGCGGTCTCTCGATGGTAAAAATTAACGATCATTGACTGGGAAGGTAAGGAGTCCCTGGGAGGGGGGCAATTACCCTCTCTTGTGAGCCTTGGGGATCCCTGCTTCCTCGTTGTTGAGTGGACGAGAGTGGGGCGGGAGGGTGGGTCGATAGACCCGTCCGGATTCCGCCCGTTTACTTTCGGGTCTGAAAATGGGGCCCCCTCGAGATCGATTGATCATCTTCCCTGGATAGAGAGTCCGAATTGAGAATCCACCCCACCTTCTTCGGGTACTTCAGGAAGGGTGGGAATGGGGCAGATGCCGGAGTTTCCCACACGATCGGACGGATGAGGAACATTCTTATCTGGCCACTTCTTGTCTTCGCCCGTCCGCCCGCCCGGTTCTGGTTTCCCTTCTCCGCGGTTCCACAACCGGACGAGCGAGAGATATCGGGCACATATTTTTTGCAACCTTCCAAGGCTCGTCTCGGAGATAGGCGTTTATATATGTGTCCATAAAAAGAAGTAGATGCGCATCGTTCGGCGGATGAAGCGGCCCTCCGGCCGGTCTGAGATGGTTTTTTTTCGCCTATGTTTCCATATTTGGATCGTGTTCGACGAGGGAGGGTGGTCGAAGGAGGGATGCTAGTAGCAAAGGGGGTGGGGGAGGGGGCGCTAACGAGGCTCGGATCAATCGGTCCCCTCCGGTTGCTCGGTCGGTCGGGCGGCCGGGCCCCGTTTGGGCTCTCCCTCCCTCTGGCTCTTTTTCTTCCGAGTTTCCTTTCTCGTCTTTGCTCGGGTGGTCGGCGAAGAAGCCAGCTAGTAGACCGTGCGAAAGGAGAGTGGTGTGGGGTGGTGGTCGGTGAGAGTGATAATCCACATTGCAGGTGATCATGGGTTCGTGGAGATTGTTGACCACATCGCTGGTGGTGGCATTCGGCTCCAGCTTCCACTCGGGCTATTTCATGTTGGTCTATAACGTACCGCAGGACGTGATGGAGGCGTTCGTCAACGATTCGTCCGTACGTCGATGGAATCGTAGTATGGACGAGTTGCAATTGACGGCCACTTGGTCGACGATGGCCGGCATCAATCAGGTGGGACGATTCATCTCGTGTTTCATCGCTCCGGTTTGCGCCGACCGACTGGGACGGCGGAATACGTTGTTGGCTTGGTCGTTGCCGGCCGCCTTCGGATTCCTTCTCCAATACTTGGCCTACCCGACTCGATACTATCCGTTGTTGACCGTGGGTCGGCTGATCACGGGCATTTATAACGGTCTGGTGGGCATCGTCGTGCCATTGTTCCTCGTCGAGGTGGCCATCAGTTCGCATTGGCGCGGCGCCGTGACTCGGATCCACAACGTGGTGACCGTGCTGGGCAGTTTGGCCGCCTTGGTACTCGGTCTGCCCGAGTGTTTGGGAACGGAGAGCCGTTGGTCGTGGTTGCCCTTGGTCCCGTTGCCCTTGTTGTTCATGGAGATCTTGTACTTGACCAGTGTGCCGGACAGTCCGCTACAGTTGATCGAGAGTCGACGACCGATCGAGGAGATCGAGCACAGTTTCCGTTTCTACCTCGGCACCAGCGAGACGTCGGGCGGCCAGATTCCCGATTGGCGTTCGTCGACGGCTTTCGTCAAGGTTCGCGGCGAGAAAAGCCAGGCGCCGTACGTCCAGGTGGCTCGCAGCCGTTGGTCGCTATTTCGGACGAGCGACGGGCGACGATTGGTTCGGTTGTGGATCGGATTGGCCTTGGCCGCCTCGTTGGCCGGCGGATCGTTGACCAACAACTACTCGACGGCCATCTTGGCACGGTATCGCCGATTCTCCAGTTTGGCCAAATATTCGTCGATCACAATCAACGTATTCAAATTGGCTGCCGTCATGGGCGCCCTCTACACGATCGATCGTGTGGGTCGACGATTGATGCTCCTGTTTTGCGCCTGGATGGTCATGGCCTGCTACGTGCTCCTCATGACTGTGTCCGTGATGAGCGACGGCGGTGGATTCGTCACGTTCGCGCGTATTTGGTTCGTCCTCGTCTGGACGAGTACCCAATATATCGTCAATTCGACGGCCGTACTCGTCGTTTCGGAATCGTGCGAACAAAACGTACGCGCACTCGGTCTCTCGCTATTCAAGGTGGTCTTCCACGTGGTCAGCGTCCTGGTCACCGTCCTTTTCCCGCCGGTGGCCGCCGTCTCCGAAGTGTGGTCGTACGCACTGTTGGCACTCCCCTACGCCGCCGTCGTCTTCTATTTGAGTATCGTATGTCCGGAGACTGCCAACGTGGACATGTTGAATGTGGACAAGACGCAAGAACAATCGACGGCAGCGTTGGAGCACAACAACACCGAACGGACGCCGTTGATCATGCCACATTACGATCGGCCCGGTTCGCTGCCCGACTATTCGCCCGCCGGACCGCACGAGGTCGGACCCAAAAGATAGATATCGAGTGGTCAGTCACGTGATTATTCGGTTGTGAACCTTCTCGCCTAGATAATATCGATCGCTTTACAATGTCCGTGTGATGATTCGTTCGTTGTGTGGATGTCCAGTGGAATGTGCGTTTCATCCTGTCCCAGTATCTTACTGTAATCGAACCAGTCGGAGGTCCTGAGGGCCAATTACGCCGGATCCCGGGTAACGAAAACTCCCTTTCCGTCGGGAGGAGGTACGAGCCTTATATTTGAGTAAGGCTCGCACTCCTCCGACCGATCCGCCCGCCCGCCCTTTGGCCAAACACGTAATCCGAGTAGTTGGAGCCTAATTTGGAGCGGATCGGGCGGAATCTAATCCGAACCGACCCGTCTCGTTTTCGGTCGTTTCTCAACTCTGATCGCGTGTAATCGCTCGGCCGGTTTCGAAACCGAGTTCGTAGAGGGGGGGGGGTACTTTGTACGTAATCTAAAGCGTTCGGAGTTCGGCGAAGGTGCAACACCAATCACCTGGCCCCGTTTTTCCAAGAGCATTACTTCTGGATCCCCAGAGGATTACTGTAACCGCTTTTCCAGGGTGGAGCATTGCTGGATGATCACATTTCCCTCGGATCATTGACGAAAGATCATCCAGCAATGATCCACCCTGGAAAAGCGGATACAGTAATCCAGAAAAAGCTCGGAGGATCCACCATGGATCCATGACGAATTTGGGTTACTGTAACCGCGATCTGCCGATTATACTTTGAGAAACTTTTCGGCCGCTGGAGATATTCGAGAAAGATGAGCGGACGAATGGCGACCTCAAAGTCTGAGGATCCACCGCAGATCTAACGTGGCAACGCGGTTACAGTAACACCCACATCCGCCATGGATCCAAGGCGGATCCCCGAAATTTGTGATCAGGAATCAAGGACTCTAAGAACTAGCTAGAACTCAAATTAGGCAAACATTGATCGGCAATTGACATTCCAAAAAATTCGAATCGCAACAGCAAACTCAAAAATCAAAAGAAACTGCAAAGCTCGATCGAGTCATTCAGTATCTACTTTCTCAAAACAACCAAGTTAGCACGAGAATACATAAATCAACCTAGCTGCGAAATCGTCAGACGTGAAAATCACTGAATCATTCAAAATCGAGGAAAATCGTTCAAAATTGAAATCAAGGACAAGTAAGTTTACAAAAAAGGAATCGTACACCATATCAAAAATCACTCGTTTCAGCCTTCTTCTTCGACTCGTCCGTCCGCATTCTCGATCATCCGGCGGGCGCGGCTTGTTGACTCAATTTCTTGGCGACCCAACGCGGCAATCCTCCATCGGCCGTCCAATGAGCGCAATACCAAAGGTTTCCCGTGTTGTCGCACTTGTCGCAGTTGCACATGCGCTCGTTGCCGACTCGTACGATTAATATCGGGTTTGCAGGGATTTGAGCCGGATGAATAATTTCGCAATAGTCGTAGCGACGCCGTATCAATACGTAAACAACTTCCGGAATCAATTGATTCGGTTCCGATCGAAGACGAAACTTAAGAAGCGTCGGCGTATTGTAGATGAATAGGGCGACGCACCACGACCACGACCAAAATGCGGCGAATATCGCACCGGCGATCGTGCAGACGAGTCCGAGTAGGCGCCGAATGGTGATCGAGTCGAGGGCCATGGTTAGGATGAAGCTGAACAAGGCCGCGTATTCGATGACAATGGCCATAACCAACGTGCCGACGAGGAGCGCCTTGTGAATACGGGTCAAGTTGTAGTTGAAGAAATTTTCGTTGAGCAGAACGATCGTCGACCATTCGAACACGGCCATCGATAGCCATAATATCACGATCAAAATACTAGCGACCGATTGCATCGTTTTCGCATACTTATGCGACGTATCCAACTTTTCGATGATCACGAAGCAGACGAGAATCATCGCGCTCAATCGCCAGAATAAGCGTCGTCGAGTTCGAGGTTCCATGGCCACGTCGAGGACGCCGTTCGGGGAAGATATATTGTGTAAGACCATTGCCTTCGGAGCAGAAGTTGCCGACCGACCGACCGCACGCGAGAGAAGCATACGAGTCGAATGAGCCTCTCCAGCGCCGCACGCTCGGTTTCGCCGAAAGTGTAAAGTGTTCGAGGGCGCTGGCCACTTTACACTGCCTTTGAGATTTGCTCCTGTCCAGTTTGGCCTTCGGCGAGGCTCCTCGCGTCTGCTCATTCTTAGATTTTGTCGTCGTGGAGAACGGTCGATTTGAAAGTGACGTGAAGATTATCGTTGGCGAGTGAAGTGATCCAGGCCTCGTGTTCGAGAATCATCCGACAGTCTTTTATCGTCGATGGCTGCGGAGGAAGCAGTTGCGAGCTTCTTGAAGGGCCTACTCAGATTCCAAACTGCACTTTCGATGGACGATATCAACCGGGAAGAAAAGTGTTCCAAGAAGCAGCCGCCCCTTTTACAAAAGTAGCATGCTCCGTCTTCTCCTCCTCTGTTTCGTTTTCGCTCTCGCCTTCTCCGCCCAATCACACCGAAACGGAGTTCCAGTTCGAATTCGAATTGACCTGGAAGCTCAGCACGACCTTGTATCACCCGGAGACGGGCGTGGCCACCGTGCTCAAATACGATCCAGATCAACGGCGATACCTGGCCAAAGTGTCCAATCAGAAGCAACCGTGCAATGCCACGACGGATCTTCCGGATTGGGCGGACGCCGATCGTCTGGAGTCGATGCCGCGATCAACGGTCGAGTGCCGGACCAACGCTGGTTGTCCCGTTCGGTAGCCGAGTGACGGTTCGCGTGGCGAATCGATTGAAGACCGAGAGTGTACGTATCCATTTCCACGGTTTGGATAAACGGGACGCTTGGTGTATGGACGGTGTGTCACGGTTGCAACATGTTGGCAACCGCGTCGCACGGTCGACGGAACGAATTCGCGATCTCACTCAACCATAAGGCTTGGCACGTGCAATCGGACATCGTCGATCGCCCGTGGACGCTCGACTTGGAGACGTACGAAATGGAGGCGGGCGGACGGGGCTTATCTCTTCCGCGGTTGGTGAGCGCTGGCCAATCGTTGGGACTGATGGTCACCGTGGAGAACCATCGGATTTGGGTACTTTCGACGGACGGAGCGAATGTACGCTCGATCGAGGCCGATTTCGTGATCGTGTTTCCCGG
>JAQGCW010000415.1:0-11958 GCA_034700065.1 Mesodorylaimus bastiani | reverse complement strand
ACAAGATTTGCCCAATTTCATCGCCGCCGATCAGCGACTCAAGGATCGTCGAACGGACGATCAACTGGACACGTAAGTTTCATGGTTTGAATTCCAGTTTTTGCCGGTTTATGGAGGTTTTCTGTTCAATTTTTTAGGAAACCCTCGACTTCTTCATCGACGACCGATGTTAGCGAGAAATCGGAATTATTATCGGAGGATATGCGTCGCGAATTGAAACGAAAGGCATGGGAAAGGGAAGAAGAGGAAGCGGCTGTCGCGCATCGCGGTCCGGTCCATTATCAACACGTGGCTCAAGGCGGTAAGTCATCTTTTATTTCACGTTACTTCAATCCTCGTGAGTGGTCTAATTAAAACAAGGCGTTTGATTGAATCTGTACAGGCGACGAAAGAGATCGTGCGTGGTCGCTGATTTCTTTCTTTCTTACTTTTCAGAATCCCGAGAATTGGGCGTCGGCTATTTCGCATTTGCATCCGATGAGCAAGCTCGAAGCGAACAAATGAAACTTCTTGACGACTTGCGACAACAGACATTATCTCAACGGGAACGAAGCCAGAAGTTGAAAGAGAAACGACAAGCGGCGTTACGAGAGAGATTGGAGAAAGTCAAGGAGCGAAAGAATCTCAAACTCGAAGGTATCGTTTTCCTGGGTTTTTCTTTCGGTTTTTTTTCGAATTGGAGTCTAAAGAAATAGCTTCCTTTTGCAGGTGACAGCGGAAAATCGTTTCTGGACGAATCGGATGAAGACGAAGATCCGACGGCGAATCTCGAGGATATTCCGCTTCCGCCGTCCAATCGCGAAGAGGCCGAAATCGGGCCGTTGCCACCTCCGGCGAAGAAGGAAAAGGAAGTGCGACCGTGGGACGTTGGAAAACCGAAAGGTAAGCGATCTTCGCTTCTTGTTTGATTTTCTCACGTTTCGCTACAGATCTACACTGATCATTCATTTATATTTTCAGTACCGCGCGAAGATTGGGCGGATAAACGACGAAAAGAACGAAACGATGAATTCGCTCCGCCATCATTTTATTGATCAGCTTAGAGATACCGGAGAAATGTTTCCTTTGTATTTCATATTTGACTGAGTAAACGATTATTCTAAATGCAATCTGTAACTGTCATTCTCTGTAATCTGGTTCAATCCAGAATCGATATCTGAACTCGTTATTCATCAGATCTTTTCTATATGTTGTGATTTTCAGGCGAACGTTCCGAGCGATCTCCCTCGACGATCATGGAACCGATGTTTCATTACCAATTTCGATTGATCTTAGTCGGCGATAGTACCGTGGGCAAATCGAGCGTATTGAAATTCTTCACCGAAGGCAAATTCGCCGAAGTATGCGATCCAACGGTCGGTGTCGATTTTTACGCACGTCTCGTCGAGATTCGACCCGGATTACGAATAAAATTACAATTATGGGATACGGCAGGTCAAGAGAAATTTCGGTGAGTGAGAGATTTTTGGGGTTTGGATTTGGGTTTGGCTTGACTCGGGGTTCGGTTCGGTTCGGTTTGGTTTTGATATGGATTGGGGCTTGAGTAAAACATTGGCCAGATTCTTCGCCAGAACTCCCTACGTCTTCAGTGGATCAATAATCCTGATTTCCTTCCCCATTTTCAGCTCGATCACGCGATCGTATTATCGAAATTCGGTCGGCGTCCTCGTCGTCTACGATATTACTCGACGCGACTCGTTCGAGCACATCGCTAATTGGATTCACGAAGCTCGAATCAATATCGGTGCCCAACCGTGCGTCTTCCAATTGATCGGTCATAAAGCGGATCTGGATGCGGAACGGCAAGTCCTATACGAGGAAGGAGAATATTTCGCGAAGTATCACAAGATCAAATTCTTGGAAACATCTGCGAAAACGGGCGACAACGTGGAAGAAGCGTTCAATATGTTGGCTCGAGATATTTACCAACGAGTCGAATCGGGCGAGATTCGATTGCAAGACGGATGGGACGGCGTGAAGTCGGGTTTGATTCGAAACGGATCCACCTTGTCGTTGACCGACGATCGACCGCCGGAGGAAGGTTTGTGTCAATATTGTTAGAGTGAGAGATTCGTTTCCTGGGATTGGGCTTAATGGGGTGAGAATTTTTTAAAAGTTAATTAGAGTACGTTGAGATTGTACGAGGCTGGCTGAAACAGAGTTTATAACTTTTGTACATTTTTGGGAGATTTCTGTGTCAGCTTTTTATGCTTTCAAAAGCTCACGTTTTGTATATTTGCTTTTTATAATAGTCCTATAGCTCTTGCCATAGGCGGTCATTTGGTCTTTTTTGGTTATGTCCGAGCGGAGAGGACGCAAAAAAGGAAGTGACCGCATTGTTTACTTTAATGTAAGATTTTGTTTCACTATCTCTTTTCGGCGTAATAAGCGTTTTTTTCTTCTCGATGTCATCCCACCGAATCCAGAACTTCTACTTTTTTTTTTAAAACTAGGTCAACCTTCGTTTTATTGCTGGTTGTGAAATTTGTTTCGTGTGCAGTTTTGTTTTAGTTAGAGGTAGTCTATCCCTGTTCCTTCCTTCTTTGTACTTTGTACCCCTCGTCTGTTTAGTGACCGGGCAAAGTTGGCGGGATTTCTCATCGCAGTCTGTATTTGTCGCTTTAGTAAAGATGTACAAATCTGGAGTGAAATGATAGTCAGATTTTGTTTTGTGGAAGCAGTTGCATGAAGCGACTTTGATTTCTGAGAAGAGAACTAGCTATTGATTGGTTTTCCGATTGATAGAGCGATTGATCGAAAGTTTGCGTTTTCAGATTGAACAATTCTTGGCTGGACGATCAAAAAAAGATGCCACCCGAATCGATGGCGGACGAACGACATTCGTACACGATCGTGGCGAAAACATTTCCGGAACTATTGGAACACGTGCGATCGTGGAGAGCGACGATCAGCGTCCATTCGCAACAGGCCAATATCAGTCATTTCGCCGCGCCAACCGTCGTCTTGGATACGAGTCCGAATATTCGACGTTTCTACGCGTTGGGAACGTGCGTGGGAAGTCGCGATCATACGATCCTGTACGCCGATATTCCGCAAGAGATCCCGGCGTCGAGTAAAGCGGACGCAGACGGTTCGAGTCCGAGTGGAACGGCGGCGAAGGAGCCGGCGGATATTTTGGCCGCAGCTGCGGCGGTCGGATTCGGCGAAGCGGAGCGGGACGAATTCATGCGCGATGGAGAAGAATCGACGGTGCCCGTTTTGGAGTGGAAACCGTTGTTGCGTGTTGGAGAGGTGAGTTCGGTGGGATTTGAAATGGGTCTGACTGATAGGGATTTTGGTTGTGAGAATGGACTGGGAAGGTCTGGTTTGCAGTTTAGTATTTGCTTTGGGTCCGCATAGGTTTGAGACGGTGAATTTCATCGGTAGGGTCTTGTCAATTCCAAACCCGAATTCGATGACATCCAAGTATTTTGTCCTGGGAGTTTCCGGAATCCTGCTCGATTGATCATCAGTCGAAGCTAATGTACTGCGTTCCCTTTCAGGACACCTTACTCCATCGCGGCGTAATGACGAAGGAAGAGGAATTACTGCGCGAACGTCGTCGTTGTATGATTCAAGGAATTACGTCGTACGATTACGAACCCCGATCGGGCACGTTCCTCTTCTCGGCTGCCGGACATTTGTATCGATGCGTGGATGATCAATTGGTAAGCGTCTGAACCGGTTTTTGAAGTCCTTTTGACTTTTGATGATATCGTTTGCGTTTCAGGGAAGCTCCGTATGCCCGTCGCCCGTCGACGTCCCACTGAATGTTACCGGAGCACCGTTGGATCCGAAGATATGCCCGGCGAATCCGCGTTTGGTCGCTTGCGTGTGTCGGAATGATATTTACGTACAATTCGGACCGACGGCAAGACAAGCAACGTTTTCACGTAAGTAGTTTGTCACTATTTTTTTCGTTTGGCTTTCCTTTTTGTAAAATAGACTTTTCGATCTTTTTTTAGACGAAGGCGACGACGATATGGTCCCGCCGAGACTCTGCGGAGTACCGTCGTTCATTATTCAGGAAGAATTCGATCGGTTCACCGGTTATTGGTGGCGTCCGCGTGTTGGTGAGTAACGATTTTTTGATCCTGATTCTCGCGTTAGCCGAGATTAATCAGGGCTCTTTTGCGTTTTCAGAAGACGACACGTATTACATTTTGTACGAAGAAACGGACGAAAGCGCGGTATTTGAGCTAAGCATCAACGTTCCAGCAACACGAGCGGAACATGTGGAAGTGATGCGATATCCGAGAACTGGTAAGCGTGTACTTTTAAAGTAACCTTTTCTGCTTTTGAGTTGGCATTGATTTCGCGATTTCAGGAACAAACAACCCGACGTGGAATTTGAAGCTACTAAAGATCAGTTTATCGAAAGCGGACGAGAGCGAAACTTCGGAATCGTTCAAGGTGAGTGATTTTTGTAACTTCCTTTCCAAGTGGCTCTTGAATTTCTCAGTTTCGTAATTTTTCAGGACGCACGTATCGAGGAACTTCAGTTCTATCAGAATATACGTGAATTGTTCCCATGGGCGGAATATTTGGTTCGAGCCGGTTGGATGCCCGATGGGAATGGGTAAGCACTCAAAGATGCTTTACTTCTTGGTTTCTGTTGAAGGAGCTCATTATACTTTCAGAGTCTGGTTCCAACTTATGTCGCGCGTTCAAGATCGTCTCGCCTTGATTTACGCACCGATCGAAGCGTTCCGATCGGTCAAACATCCGCTCGAGGCCGAGAGCATGGAGGATTTAACGATCGAACGTACTGCCGAACAAAAACTACAAGCTCAAGGTGTCTCCGTTTTGTACGAGGAGCATACGCCGGACACTTGGATTAATGTAAGTCTAGTTTTTGATTTTTTCTTTTTGAAATTTCTTTGATTTTGGCTTGCAGTATCTTCAGTCTGACGAGGACTTACTGTACTTTTCTTCTTTCAGTATCACGATGCAGTTCAATTCTTGAATTCGAACGGAGGCGAACTGGAATTCATTTGGGTTTCGGGCAAATCAGGATTTTATCACTTATACCACGTGACCTCGGTGATTTCCTCCGGTCAAGAGAGTATGGCCGTCGATTCCAATTCGACGAGTTCGATACGCCGTGAAGTGCAATTGACCTCGGGCGATTGGGATGTTCGTCGAAAATGCGCGGTAAGTCGAATGGCTCCTTTTCTTCGTTTGTAATCTGATCTGCTTATTAATTTGCTGACGGAAACTTGACAGAAAGCTTTCCATTTCAGATGCACGTCGATTCGGCCAAGAAATTGATCTATTTTTGCGCCTTAAGAGAATCGCCGATCGAACAACAAATGTAAGTAACATTTTTGATTTTGCACTCGAATGTTTAGTATTTGAGGCTAATCGATTTGTCGTTTCAGATACGTGACCTCGTACGAACATCCTGGACCCGTACGACTCGTATCCGAAACGGGTTACAGTCACGGAGTGAATCGCGAAGGACGACCATTTTGCATTTCGGCCGATGGTCGCGTATTGGTGACGAGCCGTTGCAATTTGACTCAAGTCGGCGAATCAGTTGTCTATTTACTAAACGATTCATCGACTCCGAACGATCCGTTACCTCAAAGCACCCTATTTTGCAAGTTGAGCAAGAACGCCGGAATGGAAAAGTTGCGCTTGTGGTCGCCAGAACTGGGTCAAACTACTGGTAAGTTGAAGTTGAAGTTCAGAAGTTTTTCTTACTTCGTTTAGATGCTGACCTTACTTCTGGTTTTTTTAGACGATCTTCCCGTTCTGTACACGCACGATAGTCAACGTACGGGATTCCGTCATTACGCGTATTTGTTCAAGCCGAAACACGCCAAGAAAGGTTTCAAATATCCGACCGTATTATATGTTTACGCGGGTCCCGAAGTGCAGTTGGTCAAGAATGTATGGGTCGGGTGAGTACAAGTTTGGATTTTGGTTTTTGGTACTGGAGTTTGATTGTTTTCGTTTTGTCTGACATTGTGAGTGTTTTGTTCTTCAGGTCGTACGGATTTCACAAATACACGAGCCTGGGTTACGCTGTCGTTGTTGTTGATGGTCGTGGTTCGGCCAATCGCGGGGTCCAGTTCGAGAAGGCGCTGAAGCGCAGTTTGGTAAGCATTCTTTTTATTCAGCTTTCAACTTTCATCTTTCATTACATCGCCGGAGTTCTGATTTCTGATTGGTTCTTGCTAATTCCAGGGCACATTGGAAATCGAAGATCAAATCGAACTATTGACGGAGGTGGCCAATCGTTCGGGTATGATCGATATGGCGCGCGTCAGTTTATTGGGTTGGTCATACGGTGGTTATATGGCGTTACTCGGATTGGCGCAAAGACCGGACGTATTCAAGGTAAGCCGAGTCATTCTTTTTTTTTTTTTGTCATTCGACATCGAAACTTGAAAGTTCATTAGGAAAGGACAGGCAGCTGAATTATCAAATTTTCCCTGCATGACTCTGATCGTATATTTTCCCGTTTCAGGTCTCCATCGCCGGCGCCCCGGTCACTGTTTGGTCGTTGTACGATACGGCCTACACGGAACGTTACATGGGAATGCCTCAACAACACGTGGATGCGTATTTGCGCAGTTCGGTTTTGTCGCACGCTCAAAATCTACCTTCGGAATCGGGACGTCTGCTGCTATTGCACGGGTTGATCGACGAGAACGTTCATTTCCGCCACACGTCGACGTTAATCAGCGCTCTGATACGTTTGGGCAAACCGTATCAACTTCAAGTATTCCCGGCCGATCGCCACGCCGTTCGAAATACGGACGTGAGCGAGCATATGGACGCCACCGTGTTGGATTTCTTGCAACGTAATTTGTGAACCGGACGATAAATTGTCTTCTTATCGAGTGATTGAGGTTCAAGAGTTAGGTAATCGATTTTCTTCTTCTTTTTCTCTTTACTTTTGATTGATCATTTCATTTTTCGATGTTCGATGTAGTGAGACACATAGATTGGTGTTTCTGCTAATTGCCTCGTGTGGAAAATTTTGTATATTGAGATCCAATTTGGTGCACATTTGTACTGCGGGCCGATGGTGGAGATGGCGAAGGCTAGCTGACTGTCCTGGACTAGCTAGGCTGGGAGATAAGACGTTCTCCGTTCATGCAGAATGTCAACATCAACTCCGACGACTTTCGCCTCGCAAACTCCGTTCGCTTTGGTTAGCTTCATCATCGGAGCCTCACTGACGCGCAACAAACCTGGCGTCTCGTGACTTGGAGCCAGTCATCGGCCGAGACTCTCCTTTAAAGGAGTTTTGGTAAATAAGCAGCATCCGAAAGTTCTTCCCTCCGTAAAATGATGCGAGCAGACTCATTGGAGATGATGGACGTGGAAAGTTCGGCGCCGACCGTCGTCTTCATGGACGATTCGATGGGTACGAGAAGTTGGAGTCCGAAGAAGAAATGTTGCGTATTTTGTACCATTTTATTCACCATGTTATTGGCGATGATCTTGGCCGTGGCGATTCCAGCGGCGACTAGAGCCAAGGGTACGACGAGCACGAGTAGTGTGCCGACCACGGTTGAAGCCACGACATCTGGAACCTCACCAACGACGGTGAATACTACGACGGCCGCCGAAAGTACGACCACCGCTCCAGCTACAACGGCTGCTGACACAACCCCGGTGTCTGGGGAGACTACACCAACAACTACTGAAACCCCCACGAGCACCTCCTCTGACCCTTCTACCACGAATTCAACCAATACAACCACAACCACGCCCACGACTACAACCATGACTGCAACGCCAGAAACAACAGCAGCAGCAGCTCCCTGATGATCATCGAGCCCGCAAATATTAAAATTAGCTACCACTAATGCCACGAATGCTCACGTCATGTGCGTTCACCTATTTTTTTGCTTTGTACAATTTGCTACGTGTTAATTAAAAAAAAGACGATTGATTTTATGATATACTTATGACTCAAGGCCCTCAATCTACGTTGACTTTTCTCTCCTATGATTCATGGTACTCTAACTTTCTAGTTTGGGCTTGAGGAATCTTTTGTACCAACCTTTAACCTCACAAATCATCCATTCGCCTAAACTTACAATTAGATTCGACCCAAGCTTCTGAACCAAGTTTTGAATATATCGCTGATTAAATAAGTCCCCAATGAAATAAAAACACAACTTAATTGATAAAAATGAACTGCAAAAAGTGATCAAAAACGGATTAACTCAACAGATCATGTTGCGATCATCAAAAGTCAAAATGATCAAAGGAAATTTAAACCTACAACAAACCTTGTCGTCTCAAATCTTCGAACGTTTTCTTATTCACCACGTTGCCTTGTGAATCTTCGTATTCCTCGTCGATTTCTGGCTTGAAACGTTCGGTTTCCTTTTGATCGCGAAGACGTTCCCAGACTGGAAAGATGAAGAGAAAATTATGCTTTAGGGCAGGTACTGTCTAAGGAATAGCGAAGAAAGTCTTCACATGCTGAATCGATGGAAAATCAGCACATGAAGCGCTTTACGGAATTCCAGAAGCCAGCTGCCAGCCTCAAGTTTCTACAAGATCAAGCTCCCACAAGTCTAGAAAAGGATCCAATCGAGCTCCCTGAACCGCAACCTCATGCATCATGAACCTGGTCACACCCTGAGACATTTCTCCCGGACAAAGCACACCCGAACTCACCACCCACCCTCAGACCAATATAAACTGTTTCTGGAAATATAACATAGATCCCGCAGGCCCATCCTAGCAAACCCAAATCGTCAAAAGCAGAACTTACGTTGCAACGCTTCTTGGATTTTCGTCACATTTGCGAAATGAGCCGTATTGGGGATACCCAAACATCGCATTCCATGAGCGTGGCGCCATTCCTGAAAGCAAAAGATTGAGAATTAAAAGAAAACCAGCGATAACCTGGATCTGGGGTACTCACCGAGAAATGCCGCTGGAACGCCTTCGGACCCTTGTAAACTTGATTACCGCAAATCTCGCACGGAAAATCGATGTTCAATCCGTGAAGTTTATACAACCAATATGGAATCGGCTGAAATCGAAAAGGCCGTTGGTACAGATGATTCATGGAATATTTCCAATGGGAATACCGAGAAAACAAAATCAGACTGCTTACCTTTCCATCCCATCCCAATGGAAGATTTTTCGGATTATACGGAATATCGTCGTCATCCTCCTCGTCCGAAGGAGGCGGCGCCACGTCTTCCTCCTCTTCTTCCTCTTCGCCGGGTACTCGAGCCTGCTTGCGTTCAACATTCTCCTTGGTGGCTTCTCGTTGTTCCTAAAGACAAGCAAGAGTTGTTTGCAAAGATATAAAAAGTAAACGCTGAAAGAGAGTACTTACCCCAACCAATTCTGAGAAATGATAAACTTGCGCTTCCAACATGGCGATTTCCTTCTTCTTCTCTTGTTCCAATTCTTCTTTCGGTTGCTTTTGTTGCTGTTGATTGGCGGCCGGTGGTTTCGTGAAGAGCGAAATATCGAGATCTTCCAATCGTTTGCCTTTCGTGGCGAGGAGACGTTTAGCTCGTTCTTCCAAGGTTCTAAAAACAGAAATTGTATGCAGATGAAACCGACAACAGAACAAAGCGATGAACATAACTTACCCGCCGCATTTCAATCCCAACGCCGATAATGCCGATTTCAATCGATCCAAACCGAGCGGAATCAATTCCTCGACCGTATTGTACGGAGATAAATCCAAATAGCCGCTAGCCACTTGAGCCAAGGCGCTCTTGGGCACTTGTTCTTGTTTCGGCCAACCTTGAAACGTTCCTTCGATCCATTTCTTGTCGAAGTCTTGAAGAGCTTTCTTGACTTCCTGAAAGCGAACATTTTCTTATTTCAACTGCTCAAATATTGGAAAAATGAGCCTTTACCTCGTTGATATCCATCAGCGGTCGAATCCGAGTGAGAAAATCGTTCAAATACTCCAATAGCGATGAAACGTATTGACGATAGGCAGCCGTAAGTTTTCGCTCTTTCGGATATTGATATAGACGATCGAAATTGGACAAATACGCCAGATAATCGATGACCTGAAACAATCAAAACTTCAACGTCGTAATGACTGAGGAGAAAACCGTAAATCGACGTACCTGAGCTCCTTTCAAATTGATATATTTATCGTGCAATTCGTGCATGTCCAAATAACGACCGTAACCTTCTTCGTCGCTGAAATCGACCAAATCGGTTTCGACCCTGAAAAACAAGTGATCGGCGATTAGTGACGATAAAAATGAAACATTGTTCAGTCCCACCTGTTCGGATCCTCGATCGTTTCGTTCATCTCGTGGAATTCCACGGACAACGGGACGCTGATTTCGTTCGGGTGCGTTCGATGAAATTCTTTCAAATCCTTCAATCGATTATAAAATTCCGTGAATTCGTTCGGGCCACCCGTCGCCGCCATTTCTTCTTTCCTCGCTCCGTCTTTGTCCTCGTAGATTTCCTTCAATTGTTGAGTGGTATCGGAGTAACGCTGAAGAGAAAAATACGCGACAAGCTATCGATCAACATCAAAGCAGAAGAATCAGCAAAATCAAGAAAAGAAAAAATACAAAAACTTACATCGAAAAGAAGCTTCAGACGATGTTCGGAATTGATCTTCTCTTTGTGCTGGAAAGAAAAATCGATAATTTAACCGATATAAATAAAAATTAAAGTATAATCAGTAAGAAAAGATAAGAAGTTGACGAACTTACAGTTTTCTTCTCGTGTAACCATTCCTTGACCATCGTATCGGCCAATCGTTCTCGTTCTTCGTGCGATCGACGTTGTTGCTCCAATGGACCGTCCATTTTTCCAAAATTCAATCCGAAATCGATAATTTCAATCAAAAATTTTCGATTGCTTTGATCAGAAAAATCGGAATTTTGGTGGAAAGGAAAGGAAGGGCGAAACTGCACGGCTAACGGAAAATATTGAGCACACGCCGACAATGCACATTTCCGCGTTCATAGCAGACATCCCATAGAACCTGCGCAGTTGTGCTTTCGACTCATTTGTCCGTAGCGCGGAAAATTGACCCCAGGACCAAATGTCCGCCCGAGATACTGTGGAAATTTGACGCGCGATCCGCAGGTACAAAAATTTATTTGACTGCTTATAACTAATTTAAAAACGTTCTCACTGGACACGGAGGAATTCACTCTAGAAATCGGTTGATTTTACAAAATTTTTGAAAGATATTGTCTTAAATTTAAAATTATTTGATAAATTAAAGCAAAAATCCGAACTTTCTCCCATTCCTAAAACAATACATTAAAAAAGAGCATTGTTGCACGCGCGCAGATTTGAATTTCGCGGTTTGGCTCAAAATTCCGTTGCCTCATTACTGTAATGGATGAATTTGTTTGTTTGTTGTTCGGAATCGAAATATCGGATCAGAATATTCTTGATCCAGTGAACAGAAATTTCTTCAACTTCGATTCGTTCGATCATTTTCCAACGATTTCGGGCTCGATCAGTGAAAACAATCGATATTTTTCGGCGTTGATGAATTTTATTCGATCGGATTTTTGTCGTCGGTGAAGATTTTTGGAATCGAATGTCGAATTTCTACAAGGATCCGATGGCCGGCAGCTTACCAATCGTGTAAGGTCTAGTTTTTCCTTTGTTTTTTGTTGTTTTGGTTTTTAACAAAAGTTTAGAGATTCCGGGATCTTGTGTTCATTCAGTTTTAAGTTTCTTTTCGATTCACTTTTGTGTTTCATTTTTCAGCGAAGACCATTACGGCAAGGACAACGATCAACCCGATGGCGGATCGGCGTCTCGATCGTCGAAAATCACCGATTTGTCGTCTTCGAATAATTATAAACCGTTATCGCCGACTACAAAAACGAAAATTCGATCGAAATTTTACGAAGTCGAAACACCAGCGCCGTCGACGAAGGAGAAATCATCGCGGCCGCATTTACAAGATCGAAATATGAGTATCGTCCATCATTTGCTGAGTACGAAGGAAGCGGAATATTGCGA
>JAQGCW010000414.1:0-11964 GCA_034700065.1 Mesodorylaimus bastiani | reverse complement strand
ATTGGTGAAGTTTTCTGTTTCAGTCCGGCGGCGCTAGTTCGACCAAGAAGAAGCCAGTATCGAAGTCCACGTCGCCCAGTGGAGCTGCGCCCAACGAGACTATGGCGTAAGTCCGATCTTTTTCTCCTTTCTTGATCGGTTTTTATCGATCCGATCCGTTTTAGGTTGGCCGAATCGAACGTCTTCGATAAGGTAAGTCACCGATTGACTTTTTCTTTTTGCCTGTATCTTTTTGTTGATTTGATTTTCTTCTTTTCCACTTGTATCTCGATCGATCTCTTTGCTTTCAGCCCTCGTCCGGCAAACCGGCCGCCAGCAATAAGGGAGGATCGACCAAAGGAGGATCGACCAAAGGAGGATCGACCAAAGGAGGATCGACCAAAGGAGGATCGACCAAAGGAGGATCGAACTTGGATGGACCGATGGGCAAAGAGACGCTCGCGTAAGTACCTTTGTCCAGTGTCCAGTCCGACTGACATTCTCCAGTCCAGTCGTCAGTAAAGACTTTTTTCCTTTTCAGGTTGGCGGATTCCAAGGTTTTCGACAAGGTAAGAGTGCTCTTGATTTTCAAAGTTTTCTTATTTTTTCACATCACCTCTGTTTCTTTTCCAGTGACGAAGCGAAATGCAGCTCAATCCGGAGAATGTACGATGCTCGAGTGAAGACTGATGCGATGCGCCTGATTCTGATGATTTACCCGAATGTGATTCTTGGCTTGTGCTTTGACTTGATCTGTGCTGATTTGGAGATGTGTTGGAGATGTTGAGAGAGGAGGAAAAGGTGTGCGTTGAAAGGAAAACCATGACAGAAGGTTCTATGTGCCTTGATCATTCATTGATGTATCGAATTCTCGCGGTTAATCCTATCTTGATCCCTTTGCAAACCGTATCATTGTCATATCCTTTTTTTGAGTGCGATCCCTTTTGCTATTGCGCACGAATTTATGATCAGAAACATGGGCCACCTCCAGTAGCATATTTTCACCATATCAAACCGTGACAATATCTCTTTCCAAAATATATCAAAGCATGCACACACACACGAGTTGTCTTTACTCGAATCGAGGCTTCGTGTTCGCTCTATGGAAACCGTGGGTCATCCATTTTACACAGGCAGAGAGTGTATATTCGAGAAAAAAAGAATCACCTGGGGGCCAATCGATTTAAAAAAAGAAAACACTACCTACTGACCGAAACTGAAGCTACAAGTATCATCAATCGTACTCCTCTCTTCGTTTTCTCATCACTTCCCTCGCATCTTGCTTTTTATCAATATTGGACTTGAATCGAAAGCCGAGAAAACCGAATTCGAAAAAAACGGATATAGATTCACAATACCACAAATCCTCAAAGCTACGTGTGTATTCTCTAAAGAAACTTCCCAACGCGACACTGAATCACGAATGAAAACGAAATTAAAAAAAGAAAGAAGAAAAGAAGAAAAAGAAGAAAAGTCGTGTCTCAAAGTTTTTGACATTTTTTGAGGAAAATCAGACATCGCATCGCCTATTTAAAAAAAAAAAATTTAATCGAAGAAGAAGAACTTCACTACTAAACCGCGGCGATGCAGTCTCATTTCGCAGTAGCTTGCTTGAAAAATTTTGTAAAAAAATTTAAAAGAAAAAAAAATGAAACCAGAATCAGAAATCATAAACTACGCAACAAAAAAAAATTCATGGAAGGTTTTTCCCCACTATCGTATATCGACGATCGAATTATTTTTTTTTTGTTTGAAATATATTGGTTGTAGTATTGATCTAGAAACCTTCGTGCGATTCTTCCATCACGTAGACCTAAGGTCAAAGGAGAAGAGATAGGCATAAGTACCCGATCACCTGGTGGGGAATTTGGGGGGAATCGTAGGGGCTATAACTAACTAATCGGGGGAAGGTCCGGGAGAGGAACGGAAACCATGATCCACACCATGCAGTTTGGGGGGGGGGGATCGATATCAACTAGTCATCAGATCCAAGAGTGATTGGGACAAGTAATGTACCTTGGGAGCGCCGCTGCGGCCGGTGACGACCGAGGAACGGTGTTTGGCGCGGATCAAATGCAAGCTGCTCTCAGCCTGATCGGCCCGTCCTTCGGCATCCTCCAGCTCGTGTTGGTAACGACGGACACGTTGCAAGTTTTGCATGGTCAAACCCTCCTGAAAACGGTGGGTGTCAAAGTGTCGTTGGATTACTGTAACCGCTGTTCCAGAAGTGTGCGACTTACGGCTTCGCCCAACTGCCTCTTGTAGATGTTCAACTTCTCGGTCAACCTGTCGACCGTGTCTTGCGCCATGACGAAGTTCTTGTGCTCTTCGTCCACTTGCATTTGGACTTCCTTGACTTGGCGATCCTTCTTGCGCAAAGTGTTTTGGGTTTCCTTGTGGCGACGGGTCTCTTCGTCCAAGGCGGTCTCCAAATCCCTAATCTGAAGAGGGGGAAGAGGAAGAATGCAGGACAGAGTAGGGTCGACCGTCTGATGGGTGTGCTTACCCTAGTCTCCAACTTGGCGATGACACGTTTGCCTCCCAACAAGGCGGCGGCTTCGGCCTCTTGGATTTGGACTTGCAATTGTTTGACTTGTTCTTCCAAAGCCTTGCGCATGGCGTCGATCTTCAACGAGTGCTCTTGTTCCTCGTGCAATTGTTCCAAGGCGCGAGCGGCGTCCTGTTGAGCGCGGTTGGCGCGTTCGTCGGCGGCGCGCAACTCCTTCGTGGCTTCGTCCAAGTCGGCGTGGACGGTGGACAATTCGGTCTCCAATTTGCCCTTGATCGAGGTCAGATTGCTGTTGATGGCGCTCAAGTCCGTGATCTTGGCGTGAGCCTCGTCCAAATCGGCCTCGGCCTGTTTGCGACAACGGATGGCGTTGTCCAAAGCCGATTTGCATTCCTCCAATTCGGCGCCCAAGGCGGCCAATTTGCGTTGGGCGATGGCGTATTGATCCAACGTTTGTTGCAATTGGCGTTGAACATCGTCGTAGCTGGCTTGCAAGACCTGAAAGGACAATGGACGGATTAGCGATCTGGTGTCAATCGGTAGGCGCGCGTGAACCGACCTTGAGTTGTTCCGATTGTTTCTTGATGGTCTTTTGGGCCTCGATGTTGGCGCGATTCAAGTTGTCGACGGTCATCTCCAACTCGGCGATCTCGGCTTGGTACTTCTTCTTCAGACGGGCGATCTCGGCCTTCATACGAGCCTCGGCGTCGGCCAGAGCGGCGGTCAAGCGATCGATCTCGAATTGCAAGTTCTTGCGCAAGGCCTCCATTTCTTCCTCCTTCTCTTGCAAGCGACGCTCCATCTCGACGCGCAGAGCTTGCAATTCGGCGATGGCGCGTTGGGCGCGGTTCTCGGCATCGCGACGAGCGGCTTCGGCTTCCTTCAGGGCCACTTGCAACTCGCGGATCTCGCCGGCCAAACGGGCGTTCTCCAAGTCCAACTCGTGCAGCTTGCGATTGGCATCGGCCAAAGCCTCCTTGGCCTCGTGCAGGTCGTCTGAAAACGGGCAAGGGTTACCAACTTGTAAGTTCTTATACGGTCATCCAACTTATTGTTAGCTCACCTTGCAACTTCTTGTTCTCGCGGGCCAAGGCCTCCTTTTGTTCGACGGCCTTCTCGTACAGATGTTTCATCTTTTGCAACTCGGCGTGGGCAGCCTTGAGCTCACGGTTGGCCGCTTCCAACTCGACGTTCAATTCGTCGATGCGCACCTTCAAGTCGGCGACCAATTTCTCCAATTGCTCCTTGGCACGCTCCAAGATGGCGATGTTGTTTTGGGCCTGCAAATCACAACACAACGAAACTGATCATTTCGATCGGATGCTCGAGCCTAATCGCCTAGAGACTGACCTTCTCCAAATCGACGATCAAGACCTCGACTTCGGATTGCAAACGGCTCTTGGCCTTCTCCAGTTGCGAAATCTTTTGCAACATGATTTCGATTTGTTCTTCGTATTGGGCTTGTTTTTGGATCATCTTCTTCCTGCGGACGGTACCGATCGAATCGATGAGGTCATCGGTGCTCTCGTCATCTTATCAGGCTCTTCGAGATGGGTGTGAGGGGGGCTGGTGACCGGAATCGCATGAACCCCAAACTCGACAAAGAATCCTTTTGTACCGAGTACCTCGTGTAGTAGTGTACTTTAGTTTCTTCTATTTGCTCTTCAGTTTTGAAAATCCTTCAAGAAGACCGCTTCAGGTTCTGCGGTTCTACATCGTCGAAGGTTTATGTATCACTTACGACTAGCATCCGAGAGAGAAGGGTTCTCGGATCTTCTTCCTTCTCGCTCTCATTCTCGCACCCTCTCTCTCTCTCTCGCTCTCGGTCTCTTTCGTTCTTCGAGGCTCGGCTGAGGTCTCTCTGGTCGGGGGATCCGTGCCTCGAAGTTCGAGCGAGTGAAGAGGTATTTTTAGACGGAACGAGTTCTGGCTAGTTGGAACAGCGGCTTCTTCCCTTCGTCGCGCGTCGGCGTCCGCCGAATAACATCCGCAGGTAGAGAAAGTCAAAAGATCTTCGAAACAGCAGTTGCTGCTGCTAGCTGGTGCTGCTTCGAGTTCGAGAAGAACTTCGCGGCGGATCGGGGACCGAACCGGGGGGGGGGGAGTGAAACCGTTTTATAAATTGGCTCCTTCGACACGTTAGCTTATTGACGAGGGCCAACAGCTGCTTCTCGAAAAGATAAGCTACCAACCCGAACCGCTTAGGGACTGATCAGGAGAAGAGGAGGAGGAGGAGGAGGAGGGGTGGTCTCCGTTTGGCATTTCCTTCCTTCCACGAGATGCTGAGCAAGAACTCAAAGGACAAGAGCTATCAGGAACTCTCCGCAAGGAAAAAACCACTGCAACCTTTTCAAAAACGAGATGACTCAATGCTGATTTGGAAAAAATGTTGTTCTGACACGAAGTTAGCAATTTGTCTGTTTGCGTGTGCTGATCTACTAAATCATGGGAATGCGATTCCGGTCACGCAGGGGAAAGAACTCCGGGAACCCAGACTCCGGCCATTCGGGCACTCACCTCAAGTCCTCGACTTCCTCGTGATGGAGAGTGACCTCGGCGTCGAACTTGCTCTTCCATTGCGAGATTTCGGTGTTGGCCAACGAGAGCTTGTGTTCGGCTTCGCTGCGGGCGGCCGATTCTTCGTCCAAAGCGGCGCGGACCGAATCCAATTCCAATTGCACTTGATGCAATTGGGCTTGCATTTGCGAGCGCTCCTGGAAAAGAAAGAGAGACGGATCATGAGTACTCGGAGAACAGATTCATGGACAGGCTTTTTGTCTCGGCTTCTTACCCTCTCGGCATCTTCCAAACGGCGGCGAGCCTCCTCCAATTGTTGGGCCAATTGGGATTTGACGTGTTGCAAGTTGTCCAATTGGATCTTGACATCGTGCAACTCCTTCAACAGATCGTTATTCTCCACTTGCAAGCGGGCGCGTTGTTGAGCCAAATCGTTGACGTGCTTGTTCAAGTCTTCCACTTTGTTGGCCAGCTCGCGGGCTTGGGCTTCGAATTTCTCGGCGGCCTTCTCGGCGATGTGCTATAAAGGGTGGCCAGAAAGAGCGCCGTTAGACACCGGGGGAGTGTCGGGAGGGCGGACGATCAGTCCCTTACCTTGTCCTTTTGCACTTGATCGATGGTGGCGGTCAATTCGATCACTTCGTGTTGCAAGCGTTGACGTTCGCGGTCGATCCTGAAAGGAAAGATTGAGTTAGGAACCGGTGTTCTTCCTCGAGAAACTAGTCCGGACCATTCCTTACTTGCTGTTCTTCTTGTGCAAGGCCTCGATTTGTTCTTGGTAATCCAAAATGGATTCTTGATGTTTCTTGCGCAGAGTGTTCAAAGCGTCCTCGCTTTCGATTTGCGATTCGTCGAGCAATTTGCGCAACTTTTGCAATTCGACTTCACGCTTCCTGTTGGCCTCGATCTAACGAGAGAAAGAGAGAGAGAAGAGGACGTCAGGCACTGTACCGTCCGATGATACAGGAAACCCGGAAGTCCACGATTCCTCACTCCCAAAGTCCAGAAAAGTCAGAAAGAAAACGGAAAAGCCTAACCACCGTATATCCTCGCGAGGATACTGTAGCCGGTCTGATCACGAGACAAGTATGGACTAGGCATTTACCTGGGCATCGGTCGAACCTTCGGCGTCTTCCAAACGATCGGTCAAGCCGATCAATTGAACCGACAAATCGGCACGTTCGCGTTCGATCTACAAGTGAAAACCGGAAATCGTCTTCCTTTTTTTCTCGAGTCAAGAAGCGGAAATGAAACGGAAATCGCGCACGTACCCTGTTTCGCAATTCGCGTTCGGCTTCCAGATCTTCTTGGAGCAGTCTGATTTTGTCCTGAAACGAAGATAAACGGACTGGAGTTCGAGACGGACAAGGGCTTGGGCTACATTCGGGCAATGGTGTCCACCACACTCACCTCCAAACGAGTCAAAGATCCGAGGTCGGCCACGCTCAAGGTGGGACCACCGAAAGCCATGTATCCGCCGAATCCGGTGTCGCGGAAGCCACTTCCGGCACGGACCAAATTCGTGCTACTGCTTCGATAAATGTTCGACATCGTGTCGTTTGTTCGTTTTTGGAAATGAAAATATGATTCTTCGTTCTCGCTTCTCGATCCGAGTGTACGACGGACGAGGAAGGGAAGAGCGTCAAATGTGGATTGAAGGAGGATAGAATGGAACCGCGAACACCAGACGCGCTAGGCCGTCCAAAGCCGATAGAGAACCAACCGGTCGAGGAGCGAGCAGCCTCCGTAACAACGGGAATGGGTCCTTGGATGTTGGAGAATAGAAGAGGAACGGAGGCGAGCGAGAGAGAACCGTGGGAGGAGGGGGGCTCGGATGGGACGGCTTTTCGGTCGGCCTCGAAGAAATGACGAACGTTCCCGTTTTCGAAGAAATCAAGGTGAGGGGTTGAAGCGAGAACCGCCGATGCTTCCCCTCGAACTTTCGCTCCTGGAGAAGAGAAAAGAAGAAGGCCTGCGTGCTGCTGCTGCGTTGGTTCAACTTCGGCGGGCCTCCTCCTGCGAATCCTCCGAAACTTCTGTTGCCGACCGAGGTAGGTGCCTTTCGGGAGCCGCCGGCTTAGAATAATGCAAACAGTCGGCGAAGCGAGTTGGAGAACTTATTGGTATTCATAGACGAGGAGCGTTTTTAAAACTCGTATAACTCACTCCCCCTCGACCGGAGATCCAACTCACGGGATGGGCATCCGAGATGCGAAAAAGATCACCCGGCCACCCTCCTCGCGAAATTCGCTGACGCCATCCAGCTGTTAGCCGCCCCGCTTCTTCTTCTTCTTCTACTTCTTCTTAGCAGTCCTCTTCGAAGAAGACTAGCCCGCCCTACGAAACGTTAAAACTGACAGCGATCTCTCGCAATCTTCCACGAACCCATTTTTAGCCGCCCCGCGACCGGGCCTCGGTGGAAACTCGTTCCCTCCCTAGCAGTCGTTTTGTGTGCCTTCTGCCTTCTCGCTCGAATCGTGAACAACGGAGACGACGAAGAAAGAAGACGAATTCTCCGACCTCCGTTTCTCTCTCTCACTCTCCGGCTTTCCAGCTTTTCTCTGACTCCGGAATTCGCCTCAATCGAGCTCATCGCTAAGACTTTGCCTTCTCCACCTCGAAATCCCGAACTAGTTCAACCGAAGAGTCCCCCCACGACACACCGGATGAATCCGAATGCGCCTGATTGCGTCATCTCGATGTCGCTCCTTTTTTGAGCGTGGACTCGGGGGTGGTTTGATGTCTTTTTTGATCAGTCACCTTGCTTCCGGAATGAATTTACGATCGATCTAGAGCACACGTAATAGGAACAGCCCGAAGACTAGTCGTACGGTAACCGCTCAGGGCAATGAATCCTTTCTCTCCGTAATCCTATTCTGCACTTTGGTTTCTCACCTAACGCACATCCAACACGCAGAAGCATCGTTCGATCGATTCGTTTCGATGAAAAGAAAGTTCGATGGTTTCAGCGTGGGATGGACGGATGGACCTCGGTTCTCGTTACTTCCAGCTGCTGATGCTGCTCCGCTGGGACTGACTGACGGGTTTGGGTTGTGGTCTCCAGACCGGCTTGGATCCGCATCAGTCGCGATGAGTCACATATCGTGTAGCCATGGGGAAATTAGCCGAAAGAGAGACACACTAGTACACCGCGCGAATTTCAAATAGTTTCGTGGTACTGTACATACTGTATTGAAATCAGCAAAAGAGTCGGATGGGCATTCACTATAATAGTTGATGCGTTGTGCAGATTGCACGGGATGAAAGCTACAGGTGGAAAGATAGAGTGGCACGGCTTTCATGGATCCATGGGCTGCGCCTGAAGAGAGCCTTGGACAATGAGTGCTGCGGAGAGAGCGCAGCGCTCGATGCAGCGCTCATTGTCCACTACGCATTGGGCCAAGTGTGATCATCGGCTAATCAATATTCAGTTCCCGTCAGCACTGGGCAATTCACTACACAGATGTTTTCATGAATACATGCAGCAGCGTCTCGGACTGCACGTTTGCAGCACATTGCATTAGCGCATAGTGATCAGTTGCGACTAACATTTTCATCTTAGCAGTCGAAAATGTTCGCCCACCGTTCGCCCAAGGTATTGGCGGCCGTGTTTCAATTGGTTTCTGTACCTGGCTAGAATTAGCACCTGTAAGATAGCACCCGGGACTGAAAGGTAGCCACTGTGTATGATAGTACCCGGGAGGGATTAATAAGGAAATAAGTAAGCCACCACAATCCATGTAATGATCCTCAAATTAGGAAAACATAAGAGTGACGCCAGTACACCGACTGAGCATAAGCAGCAGAACGATCGGTGTGATCACATGCGGCCATAAGGAATATGTAATTAAGTTTGGAATATCGCTCACTCGAGATCGATGTTAGCAGAGGGTGGCGAAGCTTATCGAAGTAATCCGGATGTTCTGTATCGGAAATCGTATATGCTCATGGAAGTGAGAGTGATCGCAGCGATCTGCGGGAGAAAGGAGAGGATTGATGTGCGGTACTGATTCAGGACATTCGGCTCTTCGCGGAGGTCATTGCCGAAGGGGCTTTTCTCGGAGCCTGCACCTGCAACCATGCGACTGTTGGGAGAGATGGACTGCGGACGAACAGTGGGGTTGGGAAACATAACGGACGAGACCGGTTCTGCTGGGTCTGGTTTCCAAAAGGAAATGGGGTGGGTTTTCCGCTGCTAGCGGCGTTGTGGATCATTTTGGATCTAAAGACTCGAGTCCATTGTGATTTTTGTATCCGATCGCTAATCAACGCAAGGCCAAACTGGGACGGGAGAGCGGCAGACCACGGGCACTGGATACCTACGGCGGTCGATCCAGTGCAATCGAAGACAACAGGTCCTCTCGGAGAAACGGCGCTGGACCATCGAAGGTTGAACGTGCGAAATGGCGAGTGACGATCCGAGCGCAGAAGAATGTTCGAGAGCCTTGTCGGCCTAGAAATGAAATACCGTACGTCCCGCCCCTCTCTCCCCACTTTGAATTTCTAAATCGCAGAATTCGATTTGTCATATTCGTCGACGATCATTTGAGACAAGACGACTCGAGCGGGCGGAAAGATGAAAAATGACAAATGTTCGACACTCTTTAACCAATGAACCGTTTTGGGGTCTCGCGAGAGAAAATTTTGCGACTATCGACGATCGTTTTGTATGTTTCCGACAATGACCAATTTGAGTAAACGCCAAGAGACAAGATCCTTGACACCGAGAGTCGAGCCCCCTCCCCCTTCCCGATCTCCGACCGGACGGCCCCGTATTTCGACCCGATTGGATTCGTTTTCTTTTCTTCTTTCATAGACTTTTCTCTTCGAAGAAAGATCGAGACGGGCGATTTGAGGCGAGGCGATAGACTCGAAACGTGTAGGTCTAACACCATTCACCACCCACTTCCCGTAAAAGTGCATTCGATGTCGCGTGTTTCTCCCTAGAAGTGTCGTTTCCTGGAGAAGACCGATGATTAGACTCCTAATAGGCGCGTGTCCGATGAAAGTAGGAACAAGAAAGAACACGTGTAAGTACAACGAGTGTTTATGTAAGGCGAGACAAACTGGCTGCGGTGTCCTTTCCCGTTCGTTCGCTCGCCGACCGTAAATGGGCCGACGATCAAATGGGGCGACCGACCACCCACATGTATACCCCGAGCGGGGGTACATAAGGACCCGACGGTGACCCTATTGGCGCTAGTTTATACCGAAACTCTGTTCTCCGGGTGACTGTCGCTCGTGTCCGCCTGTCCGTTCTTCGAAATACTTCTTTGATCCTAACGCCCATTGATCGGCAACATGGCGGATGAGGACTTGAAGAAACTGGCGTCACGAATGAGGACCACGGCCTTCCTCGCTGTGGCCTCGTCGACCGTGGCCATTCTCTCGTGCGTGATCGGCTTACCATTGGCTTATAGCTATGTGCAAACGATTCAGAGCAATATTTTGAACGAGGCGGAATTTTGCAAGGTACGGACGATAGTGTTGCAAATGACAGCAGATGTTTTCATTCTGACCAACGGACGACCGGAGGAGAGGCCTTCGAGGAGTATTCTTTGGATATTGAGCAAATCCGATCGATTTCAGGTTCGAAACCGAGACCTGTGGAATACGGTGATCGATGTCCAGTACAGCAAGGGTTTGTATCACCACGCGTGGCGTATGATCCGACAAGTGTACAATGGACCGGCCGCACCCGAGCAAGGTCCGTACCAGAACCAGATCGCTCCGCAAGAGTATCCACCACCGCCCACACCGGCACCTGCACCGGCTCCCATCATCCAATGTAAGCCACAGGTCCGCTTGGAATATTTCAATTGAACGGCTAATCTGACGGTTCTTTGTGTAGGCTGTTGTCTTAAGGGCGAGCCTGGACCTCCCGGAGCGCCGGGAACCGACGGAAGGGACGGCGAGAATGGGAAAGATGGTAAGAAGCAGCACCGGCCGAGTTGATCCACGGTCGAGGTGTAATGAGAAGTTCCGTTTCAGGCGAGAACGGCTATAACGGCAAGAACGGTGAGCTGCCTCCGAAGCCTCCAGGACCGAATTGCGACAACGTGTGTGCTCCGGCACCCGCTGGTAAGTGGAGGCATTTTCGAGATTCGGCGCCTTCAACTCGAAGAGACTAATGAAATTATTTCTAGGACCGCCCGGAGATGCTGGACCAAAGGGACCGAAAGGTGAAGTCCTCCGCTAAGGCCTCGAACTTCAGTTACAACTTTTTGTTTCTTCTCTTCGCAGGTGACAAGGGTGACGAAGGACCACAAGGAGACCTGGTAAGCGACGCAAATCTCACGGTCAAACCGTATGATTGACTGATTTTTGCATTTTCAGGGTGGCGGTGGTGCTTCTCCGGCGGTAAGGCGGGCAGATCTTACCCACATTTCAGCAAGCAAGCAAGCACAACGTGAGATTTCTCTAGGGTCCAATCGGCGCAGTAGGAGCACCGGGAGAACCAGGAAAGCTCGGTAAGTCATTCCAAATTCTGGCGCAAGTTAGATTGCCGACAAAGTTTGCTTTCAGGCGAAAAGGGACCGGCGGGCGAAGCTGGCAAATTGATTCCGGTAAGATGGCTCCTAGCTTTCGATGCCCTCAAGGGACTAACGCTCTCTCTTCTTTCAGTTCGACCTTCCGGCAGGAGCTCCCGGTAAGATCCCGATGACTCGCGTCAATTCTTGTCGCTCGCAAGACGAGAGCCATTTTAGGAGCTCCCGGAGAACCCGGAAAGCCCGGTCCAGCAGGCTCGCCCGGATCCGACGGCAAGGGTGGAATCCCCGGCGCGATTGGAGAGACCGGAGACGAGGTAAGCTTCCTTGCCAAACCATCCACGACCATCTCCGAAGACCCAGAACCGATCAATCGTCCGTCTCTTCAGGGTGCCCAAGGACCGAACGGCAAGACGGGCGGCGCGGGACCGACGGGACCGAAAGGCCAAGACGGCAACAAGGGAAGCTGCG
>JAQGCW010000413.1:0-11970 GCA_034700065.1 Mesodorylaimus bastiani | reverse complement strand
TCTTCTATCGCTACCTCCTGTTCCTAAAGTTAGTGTCGAAGTAAAAGTTGGTTGAAACAAGTCGATCCCGACTATAATTATTATGTCTGACGAGTTTCGTACCAATGAGCAGAGACCCAACGGTTCATTTTCGACGGAAATCGCTTCTTGGGGTTGTTTCTTGCGCTGAGTCGAATGCAGTGTCCATTTCATGGGTTTCCGACTGTTTTTGACCGAGCTAGTGACCACCGAACGTGTAAAGTGACCAAGTGACCCTACCTGGCATAAGTGGCACTTGGGATATCGAGGATCCGACGACGTACATCGTTTTTTCACGCAAGCTTACATAAGAATGCCAATTTTGCATTGAAATACAGAGGCTAGTAGCTAGTAGCTGCTCTTCGCTGCTCTCGAGTTGGTGGGCAATGGGTAGGGAGACTGATCCTTGAGGTATCTCGTTGATAGACCGTCGATGCGCCCCGTCTATTGAATTTGTAGGGGTTAGAGGGCATCCGTGAAAGGAGCCAAGGTAAATTTGAACCCTTTGAACGTCAAGTTATTCTAAAGACGGTTTTAAAAGGGAAATAGACGAACGGCTTTGCGCTCTTCAGCTTCTAGTCCTTCATCAGCACTGTTTCCCGCTACTCCTACTTGTTTAAAAAGCCTTCTGCCCGCGGAAGGATTTCCTTTTCCCTGTTCCGCTTCTGAAATAATACCAGTAGTTATACCGATTACTTCTGGGTAATCCTACCTTTTGGTACTTCTATCCACCTTTTGGATCATGAGCCAAGATCTTCATTTGCTCATGATCAGCATATACTGTATAAAAGAATATCCTGGAGTGGAGTAAGCCACAACTATACATTCGCCTCTCTGATCACAGTTCGAGAAACAACTCCCACAGATAATAGAGTTGAGATAATCATCAGGAGCTTTACCTTTCATTAAAGAAAGGAAGGAAACATAAGCCTTCGGGAAAGAAAGATATCATGGTCCACCAACGATTCTAATCATGGGTCTCTGGATTACCCTCCTGATGACTACCCCAGCTCTAATTTCTTCTGATGGCTTCCATTCACGCCTTTGCCCTGACGTGCCAGTCGAACAATCTCCTGGAGGTCCCCCTATACTGGGACCGCAGTGTTAAAAGAGAGCCGGTCCCACATCCAATTACAGCAGCTGAGGCGATTTCCTTTTTGGTTGTGCAGTTTTAAAAACCACTTCCTCCTTTGTAGTTAATGTTAGTCGGTGTGGTAGTTACGGAAAGTGGGAGAGCAGACTGATTGGAGGAGGCACTTTGCAGATTCCATACAACCTGTAATCCTGAGGACTATGATTACTTATACTACTGGATGGACCATGGCCATTTCCCACTGTGTACCTTGTGTCCCTTTATTGGCTTCACTGAGAGAGGTTAGGTTTACTCCTCATGACTAATTTCAACCCTGACTTTCTCACATCATGTGGCTCCACTTCCAACTTTCTGTCCACTTCCAACATCACCTGTAACTTCCAGCTTTTCCTGCTATCTTTCGTATGCCCCTGTTCAGAGCACTTCGACTTCGAAGGCGACTGTGGGAACCGTCAAAAGGCACGCGTGAAAACGAAGTCGACCTTGTGGAAGTCCATTCGGTTTCTAATATCTCATTATACTCCTATAACTGAATAGAAAATAACCGTGAATCTCGAATTGACACTGACTAGGATTGCATGTCCATGTTCAGCACAATCCGGATCTAATGAGCAATGTCCATCTATCGTGCCAGAATTCTTCCCTCCTAGGTTTCCCATTCTCATGTGTCAACAGTCCGGAGAGGTCTCATTTCTTAAAAAGAACATAAACATCGTGGGTTCCCAAAGGACGCCCACCTAATGTTGATGTCCTTTTAGAGTGTGTCCCTTGCCATCGCTTTCTTAGATCCGCGTTCGTTAGTTAGTCAGCCCTTAGAAGAGATGGAATCGAAGGAGCCAATGCGCTCGAATCAAGAAGGAACACCTGCCCTCCTCGGGGAAGTGGGCGATAGGCCTTCGGTGCATGTTGTTTGCTCCTCATCAAGTTTTGATGAGCGAACGATATGATGCGAGCTAAGGCATCACGGTCCTCCGCCGTATGGCTCATATCTCACCTTTTATATATAACTCGGAAGAGATCCGTGTGTCATCTCATTCTTTGAGGACTCCCATGCGGGTATGAACTCCTCATCTCCATCGATTATGAATAACGAGACTCTGGTCGAGCTTTGCGAGCACGCCGAGACCTTTCTGGAAATCTCGAACGCCTTGAATATCATGGCCTATTTCGTCTTACCACCGTTGCTCATCCTATTCGGCCTACCCATGTATTTCCTGGCACTATTCTGCATGTATCGCCAATCGAAATCGACCGATCCGTACGTGTATCAAGTGATGGTAATTTCATCGGCTGCCATCGGCAACGTGTTCCTCATCTTGTACATAGCTTCGTACCAATGGTGCGGTTTCTATTCGCCTCGATGCGCGCAGATCTACGCGATCGTCTGGTTTGGTTCGCATACGTCCTATCAGGTCTTGGACATGTCATGTGTGTGTCGGCTGATGTTAGCGCTGGCCATGTCGGCCGATCGATTGTTCGGCATTTGGAAACCGGCCGAGTATAAGAAATTGAATCGTAAGCGATTACGTCGTGGGGCGTGCGTGCTGAGCGTTCTCGTGGGGTTTGGAAGCTGCATTTACGATTGTTTCACCGAGACACCCGTCTGGAGCGAGGAGGCCGGTTTCTATCAATCGATCGTCGACGAGTCGTATCTCCAATCGAACTTAGCCACGTTTTGTCGTCAATTCCGAAATGCTCTACGTATCGCGGGCTTATTTTGTTTGCTCATTTTGAACTTCGCCATAATCAGTTTGTATCGAGATTATTTGAAAACCACATCGCTATTCCTTTCGGTCAAAGATGCGAAAGCCAAAGCGAAAGAGCGTTCGATCATGCTCTTGTGCGTGTGTCAATCGACGTTGACATTCGTCGATGTATCGCTGGCCGTCGGGTATTTCCTGTGCCAGGGTCTCATACCCGACTTCTATCCGTGTTGGGTGATGATATTGGCTCCGATAATCGATAGTTCGTATCAACTGATCGGATTGGTCGAATTGTACTTATTGATGGCGTGTAGCAAGTCGTTTCGCGATGTGTTCAAACACGTCGGCTGGTTCGGCGGTGGCAAGGTCGACGGTGGTGAGACGACGGCAATGAGTCTGAAAAATCAATCGACCAAAGTAAGGAAGTGGTGAACCGAAGAGGGATAGATATTTGTTTTTTCCTAAATGGGTCGTTGGGTATGCATTGAAAAACTGAACGGGTACATGTGCGCGTGTATAATGAATCACTGGACTTGGGTAGTGATAAATGATTATGTCCAAAGGAATTAGGCAGGCTGGTATGGTGGGCTAGTGATCAGTGCTCAAAAACGGGATTCGTGCCAGCTTATGTTGGTAGTAGATTTACGCAAAATTATTTTATATGAAGTGTACGGGTATCGAAAGTATTTTGAAGAAAAATATATCCTCGTTGGCTTTTTTTAAAGCCAAAGTGCACAATGGAAATGATGTTTGGATTTCGTGATGATGAAGAAAAAACGGAGAATTGAATTGGCACGAATGGGCAGGAAATAGATGAAGGAGGAGGAAAGGAGGTCAGAGCTTGGAATAATTATAGACGGTACTGAGTAATTAGTAAGGGTTGAAAGAACAACTGATGTATTGCTGCGTCAAGTGACACGAACTGGAGCGAAAGAGAGCGACAGAGACCAAGTTGCATAGAAGAGGCATGCATGCATGTGAGATCGCATATACCGAGGGTTTTGAAAATTCATCCTTTCTGGAATCATTGAAATACCGTAGAATAAGCCGATGCTTCATTTTTTACGAGAAAGTGTTCTGTATGATCGACATTCGAATTTCGCGCACTAAGATTTGGCGCAACCAAAAGTTGGTAGTTGCTATGTCAAAAAGGCAGGAATTCAGAACAAACTTAGTTACTGGGTTAGAAAGTGGCGGAAAGGGATTTACAAATGGAAACATCAACAATCTATGAGGAAACTTGATGATTGCATTGCATGATCGCAACATTTTCAAAAAATAATTTGAATTCCCGCCTTTTTAGCATAAGAGCAACCTGAACCTGAGCATTTCACAATTGAAACTTTGACACATTGGCAATTTTGACAGGGTGGACAGAATTTCGTAAAATTTTTGAGGATTGTTTCTCTGCTGGTTCTCTACCTAAATAGCAAATCTCAGCGTGAAATTCGAATGTTGATCCATCAGCACACGGCGTCTTCTTGTGGTCCAACTTATAATCGCAGTTCTTTTCAAAAAAAAATTGAATCTCCAGTCATTTTTCAAAAAAACAACCGACCTAATAACCTAGTCGAACACACAAACACAAACCCTTCTTTACGCCTAAAGAGGCAGCTGGTTTGATCTTTGGCAACTGAATGCGATTTCGCCTTTGCCGTTCAACTTTTACGCCCTTGCTCTCAAAATAGTATCACAAAGTGGATGCTAGTGCGGTCGAACTTCAGCTGCACATTTTTGGCGTCTCTATAAGTTCGCTCGTGGGTGGGCTACGTTGTGGAGTTTGAAAAATACCTTCTCCATTTCTCTGTCCATCTTCCAGTTTGCTGTGGATGTATCGGGCAGTAGCTTTTGTTTAACAGAAGTTGGAAAAGCGGTTACAGTAATCCAATGAGGATATCCTCAGTAATCCAAGTAATCCTCTGATCCTCTCAATAATCCAATGAGGATATCCTCAGTAATCCAAGTAATCGTCTGATCCTCTCAGTAATCCAATGAGGATAGCCTCAGTAATCCTGAGTAATCCAATGAGGATATCCTCATTGGATTACTGTAAACCGCTATTCCAACGTGAGTTCGATCACTTGTTTTTCTTGAATCCATGGGATATTACAAAACACTTTTTTCTGTGAACATATGTGCAAAAGTTAACAAATGTGCGGACCTGGGACCTTTATTTGGGATTATAACCCTCAGTAGAATTAGACATCAGAAGACATCACATCCGCAAATTCACTCTTCCCCACATTTTTGACATTAACAGTAAATTGAGCACCGAAAACCGAAAAGTCCAAAGAAACAAAAAAGAAACAAATGTTTTTCCTCAATTTAACTCATAAATGGCAATCGAAATCGTTTTTAAAACAATTCAACTTTCGGAATTCTTTAACCAGACGTCTACTGTTTCTCATACCCACCGAAAGTACCAATAATACTGTCCGTCAATCCAGCATCGAAAGCCGCCTGTTGTTCGGGACTGATATTCACGACTATGCGACTTTTCGTTTTGCTGGCGTGAACCAATTGACTTAGCACAACGTAGACCGAAACGTTTGGCTTGCGTTTAGTCGATTTTCCCGCTTGAGTCGTGCCCGAAGTCGCAGCCGACGTCGACGAAGCGGAAGCCTCCGACGATGACATTGGTAACTCGGGCGCTGGCGGCGGCGAAACGAACGGATGCATCAATAATTGCGCGATACTCGGGCGTTGTTTGGCGATCGGATGCAATAATACGTGAATCATATCGCGAGCTGCCCAGCTGATTTGCGGAGCGTTGGTCGGATATGCGTAATTGCCGCTCAAAATCGCCGCGTACGTACTTTTGACGCTGGTCGTCTCGAATGGCGGGCGACCGAACAACATGGCGTACCTTGAAAAACAATGAACACAAACTATCAAAAAGAGAAGTTGTTTCTTTTTCAATAAAGAAGATGGGCAAAATAGACATGAGAGAGCACTTACAACGAAATTCCGATCGACCAAATATCCATACCGAGCGAATGACGCTCCTTACGAATGGTTTCCGGAGCGAGATAATTCGGCGTGCCGCAAATACCGCTGAAAAGAAACCATTTTTAAACAAAAAAAAACATCAGAAACCGACTAAGTAAATTTTGACTACTTACGAATGAATATCGTCCATTTGCATAGCCAAACCGAAATCGGCAATCTTCACCGTATCATCCGTCGTCAATAACATATTGCCCAATTTTATATCGCGATGTACGATTTTGGCTTTGTCGTGCAAATATTGAACGCCCAATAAAATTTGACGAATATAATGACGAGCTTTCTCCTCGCTGAGCGTTCCGTTCTGTTTCACGATGCTGTTGAGCGCCTGAAAAACAGACAACATAACTCATTATACCCTCTCTATCAATAAAATAAACACAAAAAAATTCAGCTTACCCCAGCCGAACATAACTCCATCGACAGAAACAGAAAATAGCAATTTTCGAACGCAGAATTCAATCCGACAACGTTGGCGTGCTTACATGAATGGTGAAAATTCGTTTCGCTGACGACCTGAAAAAAAAACAACCAATTCGTTTGAAAATATGACTCTGACATCGATCAATAGTTTTTAAAAAGTCTACTGCTCACTTTCTCGTATGTCGAGCCATCTTGTAATAAATTCCTGTCGATAATCTTGATCGCGACCAGATCGCCGGATTTGGTGTCCCGAGCCTCGTAGACCGAACCGAAACCGCCCTGAAAAGTGAGTGTTTTATGGAGTAACAGATTTTGATACCTTTTTATGTACTTTCTCCTACGCTTTTCTACAAGCAGGACTTCACATGAAATTTAGACCCTTCGATCAATATTAGCCAGAAAAGGAGTGTGAAAACAAAGCAGTTGCTCAGAATCAAAATGGAGATGAAAAAAGGAAAAAAAACAGAATCAATTGCAGATGAAAAAAAGAAGAAAAAAAAACAGAAAAAAGGACACTCTCTGAATTTCGAAACAGAAACTTAGAGCATATATTGCGTGTCTAGTACAATTTTAAAAACTGTCATAAAGACCTCTCGTGTTCAAACAAAAGCTTTGAAAGAAAATCGGGAACACGGACCGCGACATATAATGATTGGCTTTATAAAACCTTTCAGAAAAAAGCTCGTATGCAGATGATACTGTTCGAATGCTTTGTAACATTGCTTCTTCATAGAAACATCAATGCCCTCCTTTCCTACTCGTAAAAAACCTTCGAACTTTTGGTTCCAAACACAAAACTTGAAAGACTGAACGAAACTGTGCACGCTCTACTGCATAGCTACAAAATAAGAAACTGCAAAAAAAAAATTGAAAAAAACTACAAAATAAGTTTTGAGAATTGCAACAGATATACGATCTCAAAAAAAAGGATGCTATGCAATCAGTCACACCCAAAAAATCTACCCGCTACTCCTCAATGTAAAAAAAAACGATAATCCACAAAATTAAAACAAACAATGATAACAAACTAAATCCACTTACCTTTCCCAACAATCTTCCGATCTCGTAATCCTTGTCCTTGACGGGATCGTGAATCGTCGACGGAATTCCGTAACCGCTCGGGATTTCTTTTTGCTTCGGCGCACGATCGATTTTCTGACGGAAATTATCTTGATGATCTCCTTGAGCCGCCGCTTCCGCCATTTCTTCGTGGATTGACGAAATGATTGTTCTCGAACAACTCGGAAGGACAGAACGACGATGAAAATACGACGAATTTGGAGGCCGAGACACCCTGAAATCAGAAAAGAGAAGGATAATATTTGTGTAGGTTTTAAAATAGCGGAATCGCGAAGTTTTTACTAAGCCACGAACGGCGAAGAAAAATTCAAGGTTCTAACTTATCTTACAATGTGGTAAACTTTTCGACGAAGGCAACAAATCTAATCGTAAATAATTTAGTAAAAAACTGAAGCCTGAAGGAAACAAAACAAGTAAATGAATAAACATGACTAATTTTCAAAATATCATCAAATTTTCAGTTTATAAATTTTAAAAATGAGAATAAACCATGACGAACAAACATAAAAAGATTGTGCTTGCATGCATGTTGTGTGAAAGCTATGATAGAAAATACAAAACTTGTTTCGCAAACGCAGACGCAGAGAAGGCAGATGGTCAGCCAGCTGGCAGGTAGAACCATGCGTCGAGCACACTTGACCGTGGTAAAATATAGTTTCAGGTTGAACGCAAAGCAACTTGTTGCTTTTTCTGGTTGGCAAAAGAAAAAGAAGAACAAATGCGCTTTGTTAAAACTAAGGTATTCTTTTTTTTAATTTGATGTCCAAGAGAAAAATGCGTGCGCTTTGGAACGATTATATCGAATCTCGAGATGTCACGCCAGCCAAGGATCCATCTGAATCTCAATTTTGGTGTATGCTACTAAAACTAGGAAACTCAAACTCACGCGTGCAACGCCGAAATTGAATGTCTGATTTAGTTGAATGTAAATCAATAACACCTAGAATAATCTCCATTAGGCACAGTGCAAGTGCAAATATGCAGAACCTAACACTTTACAATCTCACGTCAGTCACAATACTTCAGGAACATGATCAGCCAGCATCATATGTTTTCTCGCACTTCCTATTCCGTTAAATATCTCGACACCTTGAAGGATCACACACTAACACTAGCGCACTACTTCCATTCTCATCACATTGACGCTCGGCTTCCTCGTCGCCTCAACCTGAGGCCCAGCACTGGCCAATTGCTGTACCACGCTGCTTGATGTTTGACGGCCCAGTGCCTTCTTCACACTTTTCACCAATCGGTTCCTAATCGGACGAACCATCAATAAAGTGATCACTGGGTTGACCATGAACGATGTTAGAAACGAGCCGAACCCCGCGGACACCAGCCAAGCCGAACTCGTCGGAATGAACATATGAATCCAAGCAGCGGCCATTGCGGGCAATTGGAGAACCAACGGGAGTAGGGCTGCCACGCAAATGAAGCGAAGCATTTCTCGATCGGTTTGCAATTTGCTCATCTGGTTATTGGCCAACGGTTGTTTCTGGTAGTCTTTGAGAAATCTATACATGCGACAATTGAAATATAGTATCGAGGCCATTCCGAGTGATAAGAATAAATAATTCGACACTAAAGTAACCAGCATTGTGTCAGGTGCGAAGCGAATTGCGCACAGAGTGCCCGGGACTCTGCCCAAGGAGCCGACGATGACGTGCGGCAGCGCAGTAATCACGGCCAACGACCAAGGAATCGCGCACATCCAATACACGTTCCTCATGGAATAAATCCTCTCGTAACAGTTGTTTCTACAAATCGACACGTATCGATTACAAGCTAACAAAGGTTCTGCGAATGCCGAAGCCGATGACAGTGCGACTTCCACGAAACCGGCCACTACGCACGTGATGGAAGTCGGATGTACGGTGAGTATGGCGATCGGATGGATGGTACACAAGCTAATGCAGTACGCCATATCGATCAGCGTACGGTTGAGGATGAAGCAAATGTAATCCTTACGTCGGAGATCCTTGTTGCAAGCGATCAGAAGGACCACAGTACCGTTAGCGAGGAGACCGCCCGATGAGATGAGGACGGCAGTGATGGAGATGGCCAAATCGGGTCCGGCGGCAGTGCTAGTGTTCATGTTGAGAATTCGGTCGTCAGTGAAGGCTGGGACGAGCATTGCGATTCGGTACATCATCGAACAGGTGCTTGCAACTGCCTTCTATTCGGAGTCTAATGGCCCATCGGAGCCGTTATTGTCTTCGATAGTGCGGATTGCGTGATAGGCACGCACAACATGGCACGCACGCACAGAATGCATCTGCGACGAGAAAGGAACGCCAATGATGTTAGCAGAGAAAATATCTGACTAGTTATAAATTATGACCTAAAGAATTGTAGCCTGAACCTAACTTCAATGGTTGCAATAGATTTATAAAAGTTCGGAGCCAAATTGCAGAGTCAAAACGAGGGTGTACATTGGAGTGCTAAAGATTGATTTGGTTTTCTCATAGCGAGTCTATACAAAGTATTATTTTTTGCACCCTCCAAGCTGCATCCTGCGCTGGTTTTATTTTGTAACGATATTCTATGAGCCCTCAAACGACAAGTTTGGCGGAAACTGGTTTGATCCCAACCCGCGCTTTGAACGAATGCAGTCAAGTGTTGGTACGCCTTTTGATGCGAAAGTGGGAACTCATATCCCTCGTACATCCATGAGTGAGTGACAAAACATCACGCACGATGCATTAGTCCATCTCAACTGTACAAATCGTGTGCTTTCTTATTTCGCGTAATTAGCCAGTTCCTGCAGCAGGAGTTTCATTCGTAGCGAAATGGCTTGAGTGGATTGGGCTCCCATCTTCACATCAACCGATGGATCCGATCAACTCGAATCGAATGCACAATTTCGGACACATTTTTCTTCATGTGACTAGGCCTTCCTTGAATGAACTTCCGTTCCACAGTATTTCTGCTTTTTTCGCCTTTGATATTCGTACTAAACACCAAAACATCTCAAGACATTTTGACTTTTTTTCATTCGCACATTTATTATTCTCATCTGGCTGGATCTCACTAAGACGAATGGACTATGTAGAATGACAACGACGAGAGACGAGAGTAAACTAGTCAGAACTTGTCTTCTTCGGTTAGGCCTCGCTCGGAGTGTAATAAATTGAGAAAATTCGCCATTTTCAACGTCACTCGGAAACTTTTCGAGATGGAGACGTGTGTGTGTGTGAGTGTATGGGGGATTGTTAGTTATTTGAAATCATGTCCCGGTTTCGCTGAGTCTTTTTTGTAAGGGAGAGTAAACTGCAATCGGAAGCATCATTGCATCAGTTTTCGGAGACCGGATGCTTCTTTTGAAATCGTAGTCATCAGTCCGACTTTACAGTACTACAGTGTAGCATAGTTCAGTGTGTAGTGATGTAGTACATATTAGGAGTGATGGTACTAGTAATGGGACCTAGCTAGTTCGAAAACCTGCACTTCCGAGAAGTTGAGTAGTGGGACCTGGGCGAATTGTGCCTGTTCACGCGATTGTTACTTTCGCGCTAAGCCATATCGAGTTGCAAAGGGTCAGACTGCTATCCAGTGCTCTCTATCAGGGATCCATACCTGAAAAGCGGTTACAGTAATCCAAGTACACCCTCTATTCTCCGCCTTAAGGTTGACCCGGACAATTACGACAAGCAACTGGATATGGATAGCAAGAAGCTCAATTTCTTTCATCATTCGATCGATTTGATCGATCGGGAATGGACCACAATCGATTACGTTCGAGGTCTTGCTGGTGAATTCGAGAAAGCTGTAAGTCGTTCGAAGTTATGTTGTACTTAGATCTGTAAGATCCAGGCTACTTTGGAAGAAATCTGGGACTGAACTTCGTGAAATAGCGCGAAATTTGAAATTCGCTATGTTATACACCGACTAACCGCTCTCCAACGAGCAATTAAAAAAAACATTGGAAAGTGGACTTAAAAAAGTTAGTAGGCCACACGATGGAAAAGTTCAAATCCTGTTTATTACAGAAACTGGACGACCCGTTCTTCGTCATGGACGTGGGCGCAGTTTTTCGAAAACACGCGGAATGGTGTCAACATTTGCCTCGAGTCAAGCCTTACTACGCGGTTAAGTGTAATAACGACATTCTATTGACAACTGTCTTGCGTTATTTGGATTATGGATTCGATTGTGCCAGTTTGGTAAGCCAGAATGGGCGGATCTTCCATCAGTTTGGGTGACATCAGTCGGTTTGGATCGTGAAATTTTGAGTTAGATGATCAGTACAGATGAATAGAAAAAGCGTCATCACTGTAAACGCAGTTCGCATTGATCATTTTGTAGGCAGGTTTGTAACATGATGTCGCATATGCACACAAGAGTACAAATCTTCATCATCCGATAGCAGGTCATGGAATTCGGCAACTCTACATTGCGCAAAACGACCCAACCTGCGCTTTATGTTCTGATGCTTCAATACAGTAGCAGTTCTTTGTCAACTGCTACTTGCGAATACACTTGCAATCCTCAAATCTAAAAGCATACTATACTTCCAGCAAGAAATCCAAAGCATCCTGTCATTGGGCGTCGCGCCTCGTCAAATCATTTACGCCAACCCATGCAAGTCGCCGAGCCACCTTCGAGAGGCGGCTGCGCGCAATGTGCGCACCATGACTTTCGACAATG
>JAQGCW010000412.1:0-11975 GCA_034700065.1 Mesodorylaimus bastiani | reverse complement strand
TTCATGAAAAGTGTTTGCAATTTCGAATCAAACTTTTTTTGAAAAATTGGGATTTGGGTTTTGTGTTTTGTTTGTTTTCATATGAGTGCTAAAACCGGAAACCGAAAACCGAAAACCGAAACCGAAACGAAAACCGAACCGATAAGACCCAAACCGAACCTAACCGAAACCGAGCCGAAGAACCCCGAACCGATCCGGCTGTGACTTTCTCATCGTTAATGCAACATTTTCTGTTCTCCTTTTCAGTCGGCCGCTTACCTATTCGAACGTTTGCTCGGCGCCGTTCGTCAATTGACCGACATGTTGAAACAATTGCAAGCCTCCAGTCAAAAGCAAACCGTCGAGCACGATCAAGTGGTGAACGCTTTGGAGAACACTCGAAATCAATTGACCACGATCTTGGAACGATTTCCGGCTGATCTCTTGCCGTCGAACAAATCGACGGGTGCCGCCGATGCGGTCGGCGATGCCAGGGCGGCCGAAGCCGGCACTTGGAACTTGATTCAACGCGTCCAAGAGGTAAGTACATCGTTTTTTGTCGATTTTGGTTTTGATTCTGTTTTCGTTTTGTCTTTCTCCATGCTAACTCTCTTTGCGTTTTCAGCTCGAGAAGAACCGCGATGCGGCCAAGAACACGTTGAACGATGTGCGAAAAGCGGCCGACAAGGAACGTGACAAGGTCGAAAAGATGAAGAAAGCCGTGGCCGACGCCAAAGCGGCCTTGAAAGCGACTCTGGGCGATACGAAGGCCGACAATTTGGAGGACCTGATCAACGAGCTTCGTGAATTCCTTGAGAAAGTACGTCGCGAAAAGGCCGATATCGAAAAGGTGAGTGACCGTTTTTTGTCATCAATTTTTTGTTTTCTAGTTTTCTGGTTTTCTTACTTCTTGGTGAAATCTGTGGTCTTTTCTTTTTTTAGCAACGAGAACGAGGCGCGACATTGAAACGCGAGCTCACTTTGGAAGCCGACGATTTGAACAAAGTGCTGCAAAACTTATTCGAGAAATGCGGCGACATCGATCGAGCCGTGGCCGAGTTCAATTTGAATGGTATCGACTCGGTGCCCAAATACAAAACGGACGGCGACGAACCGGATCAATTCGAAGCCGCCATCAAATGGCTGTTGGACGTGACCAATCGACTAATCGACGAGCTCCGCGAGACCAAACGTCGCTTGCAAGAGACTGAGGACAAGCGCAAGGAGACCGAGAACGCCGCTCAAAAGGCCGAAGAAGAGATCAAGAATCAAATGGACAAGATCGCCGAGCTCAATAACGAAATTCAAAAGGCCGAGTCCGATCTCCGAGTCGAAGTGTAAGTACTGCTTTTAGGCCTTCTTATTTCTTTTCTTTGTCTAATTCACTTTCATTTCAGAGCCGCTGGCGATGCCGCCTCGAAAGCCATGAATAAGAATCGGGAAATGTACAAACGTCACTTGGTGAATCTGGAAGAATTCACCGTGTCCGAGGAGACCCAAACCGTCAAATTGGTAAGAGACACTTCCGTTTCGTGCCTTTGCTCAAATGTTCCGTTCAAATGTTCTTCTTTCTTGCATTTTCAGACGACGCTACTGATGGAATTGATGCAAGTCTTGGAGAAATCGATGAAATCCGTCAAAGAAGAATGCGTGGCCGACGTGAGCGAACGTGACAACTTGGCCGGGAAAATCGATAAACTCCTCGCGGAATTGCGCAACTTGGCCCACAACTACGGCGACGGGGCCAAAACGGAGGATGAGCGTATCAAGGAGTTGGATCGCGAGGAGCAAGAATTGGAAGCGCGTCTGGAGGCGTCCCGTAACAAGTTCAAACAAGCCGATGCCAAACGCCGAAGCTTGGCTGATCAGGTGAGTTCGAGCGTAATTGTCTTTGATGCTCTTCATTTAACGAGGCGACTTTTCTTTGTCTCAGGTGCGCGCCCTCAAGAAAGAATTGGACAACATGGCGGTCAACGAACACGAAATGGAGGAGCAAGCCAAAGCCAATCACGACGATCACTCGAAGACGCAAGCCGAGATTCTGCGCCAGAATATAGAGAACGAACAATTGGCGGAGAAGGTCGAAGCCGGCAATCGGGCTTTGCGAACGCGCGAGCAAATGTTGAACGATATGAAGAAGCGTCAGGACGAAATGGAGGTCGAGTTGAAACGTCTGGAAAACGAGAACCAACGTCTAAAATGGCGTCAAGTCGGAGTAAGTCCAAATTTTTCTGCTTTTTTTGTACTTTCAACTTTAGAGTTGACTGTTTTTCAGGATGAGAGCGCTTATCCGTTCTGTTCGAAATGCGAGGAAGCGGGCGATTTGAAACCGGAGGCCGAGATGATCCAAAGCGAAATCGAAGCCCTGAAAACCGAGATGGATAAGCTATTGGAGGAAATTCGCGATGGAGAAGACGAAATGAACGGTTTGCAAAGCCAAGTCTCGACCGAGGCCGATCAAGAACCGATGCGGCCGGGCAAGGACGGAGGAGCGAAGGGATCGCGCAAAGGAAAATACTTCGAGAAGGTAAGATGATGCTGGTTTCTTTGAGGCTTATGCTTTTTGTTCGATTCAACCTTTTTCTCTTTCGTTTAGCCGCCGCGCATTCCGCCTAATCCTATCACTGGGTCGCCATATCGTGCCAAAAGGCCAACGAGCAGGAAGCCACTCCCCATATATTATTCGCCTACGTCGCGCTTTTTCGTTCAAAAACAAACCACGACGACTCGTACCGTCGAGGAATACGCGTAAGTGTCTTTTTCGGCTGACGTTTTGACTTCTCTACTTTTTGGTCCTAATTCTGTTCTTTTTTCTTTTCAGTTCGATGGAAGCCGGTTCTTCCGCCAGTGCGGCCATGCAAGCCGGCGGTTCCACGGCTGGTGCGGCCATGCAAATGATGCAAGCTCGTTCGACGACGAAGAGCTCGGATGCTTCCGATGAGAGCTCGCAAGGCGGCGTGATCATTCAGACGAAAGTGACGGTCGATTTGGGCGATGAAGACGATTCGGGCGCTTAGAAGATTCGACGGTGATCGACGATGATCGATGTTCTTCTTTTTCTTTCGTACTTATACTAACTAGTCGACTTTTGATATGGACGCGTTGAGAATTCGATGTAAGGTAGATTTTTCGATTCTGTATTAGGTGGTTTAGTTTTGAGTGGATGATTTTTATTGTATGGTAGATTTTTTTAACTCGCTGATGAATGTCTGTTTGAATAGAAGAGTCGACGAAGTGATTGCGATTGGGAGTTCACCAAAGGATGCCTATGGTCACGAGCCCAGGGTTCTTTTATGGAGCCTGGAGCCCCGTAGGGAGGTTGGATTACTCCCCAATGCCCAAGAGGTCCTGAGAGTTTCTGACTGGGTGCAGCAATCCGTCCTCCGAAGAGCATTTCTTCGAAAACGAGGAAAGAGTGACGACGATGATAAGCTTATCGTTTATGCTTTTCTTTCGTATCATCTCGGGCGCAACCCAGCCGCCGCCTTTTGGTGTGGTGTGGCGAAATGCCCCCGCATGACCAAAAGAGGGCGTAGCGGTTGAATGAACATACTCCCTTTCACTCCCCGAATTCCTCTAATTCGGGGCTCGGCCATCCGAGTCGCAACGAAAACCGAGGAAGAAACGGCGAACACCCAACTGCTTATCAAGAATAACCTCTCCCTTGATCAACGGCTAATCGCGAGTCACTCCTCTCGCCCTATCGCCTTATCAGCCTCTCAACGCTTGCTTCATCTCTCGGCGAAGATGATAAGCAATTGTGCTCTCTTTGGGCGGAGGACGAATTCCAGTGTCAACAAAAACCGAAGCATGAATTTTTCGAGGACAAGCCCACTCGGCGGTATATATTTCTGCCCTCCCCCCAGAACTTCCCATCATGGACTCGACCCAAGAAGCAACGTTCATTCAGAATCGTGCTCCTCAACTTCTGCACAATGAGGATACAAGCCTTCCAGTTTTCTACGGCGGCCTCTTCGGAGGGAGCCGACGGTGGCCACCTTGGTGGACGGTGGACGGAGAACGACGTTTGGGAGGGTCTAGCCACCGGGTCGAGCGGCGGTAGTGGATCGCCATTGGTCACTTTCTATTCGCTGAGTCAATTGAGGAATTGCATGGCGAATGGTGAGTGAGCGGCTTTCGTCCTCTTGCGGATCCAACAAGAATAGTCCTACTTCACCATGCTTGTACAATCCCCGCGAAAAACTGGCGGCTCAGCAAGCAAGCAAACGGTACAGAAGTTCAAATCGATTCTCTTTTTCAGCCGTGGTATTGGATTCTCACATTCAGCCCAGTATCGAAACCTCGTCGTCTGTGGACGATATCGCCCGAGCAATGACCGCGGATGGCCACTCGCCGGAATCGATCGCACTGATCACCGATTGTATCAAGTTTCCGCGAAGGTGAGCGTCGGGTTGTCGAGTTCGTCGGGTAAACATTTCGTCACGCCCAGACTAGTTTTTTCTTCGGGTTTGGGTTGGGAACAGCGAGTAAGGCTTATCGGGCGAGAGAGTCACCCGGTGACAACATCTTGCTTGGCGAGGGTCTCGTACAACCGAGCTATCTCCCGCCCTCCCATTATCGTTGATTTATGATCACGATGAAAAGGTTGTCACTTTCCCGTTTAGATCATTCGAAAGTCGGGACTCCATTTGCAGTATTCCGCCACCTTCCGACTACATCCGGTAAGCGATGATTTTTTCGGTAGCCGCTCGGCCGTTGGTCACACGGTGTCCATTTTATAGAAACAGTTCGGCCAGTTCGATCTACACAATCTCGTCCGAGGACAGCTCCGAAGATGGTCAAAGTTCGAGAACAACCATTTTGTACACCGAACGTGATTCCGTACAGATGGACAACGGTCTCCCGAGACCGAGTATTTCTTCGATTAACAGCGAAGTAAGCCGTCGCAATGAAAACCCGGCGAAAACGTTTTCTAAATCGATCGATCGATCCTTTAGGCTGAAATTCTGATCATCCCGACGGCGCCCACCGACCGCCCGATCTTGCTCGTCGTCCGTCTCATCGATTCGTCCAGTCCGTTGGAGTTGCAATGTTCCTTGCGTTATCAATTCGTATTGGCCGGCGGCACCGATCGCGATGCAGATCCGAAGGGACCGGCGAAAGCGCTGGCCTCGCTCCTTCTCCAGCCATCGTTCGAGGAAGCGATCAGAAGCGTATCGAATCGTGACGCATTGCTGACCGCGGTGGACGATTGCCTGAAACGATTCCTCGTTCTCTCGTCGCCCGCCGAGATCAACCGACGGAATGGGAGGATCCGGGCGAGTTTCGACGATCTGAGCTCGCATCGTCGTCGAAAATTATACACGGCTCCTGGCGATCGGAAAATGAGTAAAAGTAAGTTGATCTCTTCCTCCGAGGCCTTCGATCGATGGCTGGACCTAATTTCTATTCCCCCTCAGGTCCGCGGAACAGTTTGGAAAGCGACGACTCCAGTCGAAAAGCCTCGTCGGAGAGCGGGAAAAGCACTCGTAGCATCTCATACACGGAGCTTCGGCGGACCGGACGCTTCTTCGGTGGCTTGATCGACGATATCCGACAACGTTTGCCGTTCTACAAGGAAGATATCACGGAGGCATTCAACGTCCAAAGCCTCATGTCCGTCATTTTCATCTTCTTCGTCACTTGCGCTTCGGCGGTGGCATTCGGAGAATTGATAGGTGGGGCGGACTTGAAGTTCTTTTGATCTCCGACAGCTGACTCTGAATCTTCTTTGTGTTTCCAGAGGAGAAAACCGATCATTGGATCGGAGTCAGCGAGATGTTGGCCGCCCATGCCGTATGCAATATCGTCTGGGGTCTCACCGCCGGTCAACCGCTTTGCATTCAAGCGGGCGTCGGGCTACTGCTGGCATTCGAGGGGTCTCTCTATAAGGTAGCAGTGGCTCCGAAGATTTAAAACTTTCCTCGCCCTTGAAACTCACCGATCGAATTTACGATTGCAGTTCTGCGATGAATATGATATCGACTTCATGGCCATGCGCGTATGGACTGGTCTTTGGGTGGTGGTTTTCGTCCTTATGATCACAATGTTCGACGGAGCCAGTCTGATACGATTCTTGACTCGGTACACGGAGGAGACGTCGACTTGCCTCATCGCCTTCTTCTTCCTCTACGAAGCGGCCGTCTTCTTTCTGGAGGTACGGACGGATGATTCTTCTTCGGCGTTTCCATTTACATCATCATCATTGAGCGAGAATTGCCTTTCAGGAGTTCGAGGCCAATCCGATCAAGACATTGTACGATTACTGTTTCAATTTCAATAGTTCATCGGCGAGGGACGCTCTCTCGGAGGCCACAGCGACCACAGTGTCGCCACTGACCGCGATCATGCGAGGTGAGGCGATCAACCGTGGCTCTCTGCGGTCGTCCAACCGAAGATGAGCATACGCTTTTCTCGTTTCAGCCGCCGGTGAAAACTCGGGTCCGACTCGAGTACGCATCAACGGAACCGAATTCATCGTGGCCAGTTTGCGTAGTTCGGCCGGTGAAGCCATGCAAAGTCCGCCGGACTCCAATTCGCCAGACACCGCCTTGCTGACATTGATCCTGGCCGTGGTCACTTTCGGTTTGGTCTATTGGCTCACTCAATTACGATCGAGCAAGTATTTTGGGCGGACGGTAAGCGTCAAATGCTGATGCGAAAACGTCAGTAGAGGCTTTCCGATGAGATAAAGAGTTGATGATCCATTTGGTTTTCAGATGAGAAAGTTGATCAGTGACCTGGCGGTTCCGATCGCCCTGTTGGTCGTGATCCTCCTCGATCAGTTGGCGTTCAAGGATACGGAGACCAAGGTAAGCTCGACGGTTTGGAAGAAGTCACAAAACCAGATTTGAACGGGTTCGCTCGCGATTTCAGCACTTGGACATCTCGACCAGTTTCGGTTTCACACCCTCGAAGGTCCGCGACAGTTGGCTCGTATCGCCGTTGGGAAACGGGATCAAGCCGATGCCCATTTGGGCCATGATGGCCGCCATCATTCCGGCGATCTCCGTTTGCATTTTGGTTTTCGCCGAAGTCGAATTGGCCGAGTAAGTCTCCAACGGTCCCTCCATTTCAACGGTGGGAGCCAATTTGACGTCCACCTTCGTTTCAGGATGCAACTCTCCAAACCCGAACGTCTTCTCCGACGACCTCAGGGCTTCCATTGGGATCTCGTACTTTGCGGATTGTTGATCTTCGTCTGCAGCCTCCTCGGCTTGCCGTGGATGTGCACAGCCGCCGTGCAGACGGCCGCCCACGTCAATTCGTTGACGGTGATGAGCAAATCGTCCTACGACAACGTAAAGCGACCGTCGCACGTGATCGAGCAACGGGTGACTTGCATCGTGATCGGATGTTTGCACGGTAATTATCTTACAGCCCCCGGCCCTCGACCCCCAAAACCCAAAGACCTCTTCAATGGGAACTCTTCTCGTTGCAGGAATCGCCGCCCTCAGCGGCATGGCCTTGCACGTGGTCCCCGTGGCCGCGCTCTTCGGCATCTTCATCTTCCTCGGCGTGGCCGGCCTCTCCGAGCTTCAGTTGACCCATCGAATCGTACTTCTCCTGGTTCCGCCGAAACATTTCCCGCGATTGTCCTATTGTACAAAATTACCATTCTGGCGTCTTCACTTCTTCACCGTGATCCAAATGGTTTGCGTTTGCGCTTTGTGCATTCTCAAAGTGATGCCGCCCGCCTCGTTCATGTTCCCGTTCGCTCTGGCCGGTATTGCGCTTCTACGTCAGTTCGTTCTGCCAAAGTTCTTTTCGTCGGAACAATTGGAAGCGGTAAGTGATGCAGAGCTCGAGGCCAATTACGGCGAAACGAGACCGGGCGCGTTTTTCAGATTGATGGCGAAGAAGAAGAAGATGAAGATGAAGAGAGCGATAGGGAAGAACAAGGAGAACAACTCCAAGACCAGATTAGACGACTCGAGAGCGAGGGGCTCAGGTTTTAAGAGCCCCACTTTGTCTCTCTCTCTCTCTTTTTACTACCTGTATGTACAATACATTGTTTGTAAATCACTTCCATACATGTGTGTTTTCCGTTTCTTACGGTCAAATAAAAGCGATATAGTAATTTCGCCCGGAGGCAATTTATTCCGACGAATGACCAATTGACTCGTCCACTCACTCTCGAGCACTTCAAATTCGTGTCTCACTTTGAAGGAAGAAGGTGTCGATGTCCTCGATCGAGTGCGTGCGTGTGTCAGCAGTGATTCAGCACACTCGGGCATCGATGACATTGATCGATTGCGCAAGTCCGGCGACCACGCCTTCATTTGGACAGTAGCCCAATTTGGAGAATTACGTCGTGGGCAAACTACCAACATCTCGATTACGCATAGAACAAAAAGGAGCGCGGAGGTTCGGAAAATTGAACTCGGCTCTATCCGTGTATGAATGAGTCAATTTGTCCAAAATTGGGTGTGTGTGGTGGACATACGGGGAGGGGGAAGCGGCGAGAGTGACGGAGCGAGTTCGTCCGTCCGTCCGTCCATCGACGAACTTTGGCGTTGTAGCCAACGCATTGCCGGCCTTCCCGGCTTTGTTCTGACTAATAGCTCCGAATACACATAAAGCCCACGTTGGGAGTGGAGGAATACTGTATACCTGTATTCATAAATGCATATTTATACGATCTATTCATTCGATTTGGTGGACATCTACAAACTTCATCTGTCAACAAACCTTCGGTCGTTGGTGCTGCGCATTTTTTCCTCGTAAATCCTCGCCAGCCGAGGTTCTTCGAAAGCGTCTCCCACGGGCGGTCGGGCGGTCGGGCGTGGTGGGGCGGGCGGCTACTCGATAACCGTACCGAGCCTCGGATTGACCCGAATATATTCGCCACTTTCCGCGTCAATGCCAAATATTGTTCCAAATCGTCGAGATCTAGAGTGGTGACTCGGTTGGCTGCTGTGCTTGAATAGGAGTGAAGAAAGAGTCGATTGAATTCTCAACAACTCTCACCAGTGGGGCGCGCTGCGGTGATTCGAGAAATTTGTTCGCCTCTCGATTGCGTATTAACGAACACCATACACACTCTACACGGTAAGCGGTCTCCGTATTGCCAGCCGGCCAGTTCAGCCACTCGTCCACGGTTGGACTCCGTTGGACAACGGGAAGCACCACCGCACCAAGCTGTCGAAGAGATTTCTCTCTTCGCAGCTTCCCTGGAGACTTGTGATTCTCAGCAGGCTTTTACTGTCTTCCTCTTTTCTTTTCCAGAAACCTGAAAACGTCCAGCGGTGATCATCATCATCAATCTTCAAGAATCCGAACTTCTGACCGAGAAGTGGACATGATCCAAAATGAAATTCCACGCCCGCGATATGCTGTTCCTTCTTTCCGTTCTCCTTCTCTCCTCGTCCTCCGTCGATCCCTCGCGACTTAGAATCAAGAAAGAGATCAACGCTAATAACAATTCCAATTGGCCGGCCTTCTGCTCCAAAACTCGACCGTTGACCAGCGATATCGATCGACAACAAGCAACGTCGGCGATTATACAAAAATGGAAAGTGGTCCATTTGAAGTTGAGTCAAGGCGAGGCGGCGTGCGTCGAATCCGCCCTCGCACCAACGCCGGATGATTCGAACCGACAAACCAACACGACGAGCGTCAACAATCCGACCAATGTGACCAACATTCTTCACGTATTTCGATATTCCGATTACAAACAAGCGCATCCGATCGTCCACGAATACACGTTCGGTATTCCACACCTCCAAACCGAGTGCTCGTGTCATTGTCCCGGGAGCAAGAGCCAGTGTCTCGCCAATTCGAAAGGCTCGGCGTGCGATGCGGATTCACGCAATCAATTGGACCCATCGTCCGGATTGTGCCGCAAGACGTATCACTCCGACGGTGATCCGGCCGGATGTGCCAGTCCCAGCGGATACGCCAACGTGTGTTGCGAGGTCAGCGCCACGCCGTATAAGGCGGTGAAATTCAACGCCGTCGATCTCAATCAACCGACGGCATTCGGCACGTTGACCTATCAGATTTACTACGAACGGGATGGACGATGGATCAAGATGACTAGTCAAGATTTCCAGGTGAGTCACTCGTACTCAATATCTCAGTGTTACAGTAAGACATAATCAGAGCCTCTTCAACGGTTGAATCACCCCTCTAATCGACGTTCCAATAATTGCAGGTCTCGTTGGGTGAACCGAGCACGATTCAATTCGACGAAGGTTCCATCGTTGATTTGCGAGTCACGTCGCAAGGCTCGTGCAATTGTCTCAATCGTGGCATGTACTATTTCGAAGTCAATCAAAACAACGCCAAAAACAATGTCTCCACCAAAATCAACTTATACGCCGATTCAGCTTTAAATCGAATGAACGAATGGTCGTTGAGCAAGTTGGGCTGGTTCCGTTTCAACGAGACGCAAGGTCAATGGCAAATGGACAAGACGGCGGCGAATCTTCAAAGTATGTTGGATGTGAAGATACAGAATTGTAAGGATCAAGAATACGAGGAGACGTTCAGCCAGACGGGATATTACGTCACCGATCATTCGTCACATCGACGGGCGGCATCATCATCGGCGGCAGCCATGGATCCCGAAGTCATGTTCGACTCGTACGTGGGCAAACGGATCGACGAGCGCGAAGTGTGGATCTCGGACGTCTCAATGTCGTCGCCGACCGATCGCCAAATCGTCGTCAAACATCGCAATCCGCCGCCGCTCATTCTCGACTTCGAATTGAACGCGAGTACGAGCGCGTTGAATTTCGTCCATCATCTTTCGTTCTTTCGCGATTTCGAGGCCGAAATTCGCTTGGACGCATTCTCCAATCGGTATCTACGGTTGCTTTTGATCAACGCCCAAGGCTCGGTGTCCGGCATGGTGTACGAGGATGAGAATTCGCGTACGAACGGATCGCCGTTCGACATTCCCGGTGTGGACGCCGCGTTGTCCAAGGACGAATTCTACGTACGCTTGGATGTGTCGGTGACCAAACGACGATTCGTCTGCGTACGTCCGTTCGCCGAGGGCGGCGGCCAGCGATGTAAGTGGGCCGAGTACGTGGAGAAACCGATGGAGAACTTCGACGGTGCATCGGAGAAGATCATCGCCAAACGTGGCCGTCCGTGTCCCGAATGCAATAACCAAGAGGAGCAGGGATTCTTCGCGCGACTCCTCAAAGGACTCAATCCGACGAATTGGCTGAGCGGCATCACGGGCGTGCCCGAATCCGTGGCGCTCGGAGTGACCGTCGTCTTCTATTTGATCATCGTCGTCTTGATCATCGGTGTGTGCCGTCGATTCTTGTGCCCGGTTCTCGGTTGGGCCATTTGTTCGGGTGGATCGACGAGTAGGATGAGCGAGAAAGTTTGAAGCTTTAGTGATTTCTAGTTTATCGAGTGCCATTTGCTGATCTGTTACGTTGTGTGTGTGTCTTGATAAATGTGTTCTGACTGCTTGCTCGTCAGCCCTCCCACCCGCTTTTACTTCCAGACACCAAAAACGCGCGATCCATTCACACACGCAACTAGAAACTCGTCAACCACCGAACGTATCACCGCATCATTCACGAAGAGAAATTCACACGAACCACGATTGAGAAACAAGACAGCGAATCACTTTTGGTCATCGAAGCACTCACCGACGGATTGTTTCAGGTACTCGAGAAAGCGCTGAGCCAAGTAGACGACTTGTACTGCCCGTCCTAGACTTCGATTTGAATATCTGAAGGTATCAACATACAAAACGTATCAACGAAGGCAGAAGAAATGGGAGAGGCTTTGCTGGACTCACCTTGATTCGATGTTTTGATCGATCATCACCAAGCCGACGACGTTGTCGAATTGATTACAATAGTTGGGTGCGCTGAAGACGGCGAGGAGACGATGTTGGGCGAAGAACTCGTATCCATCCGGAACGACTTGATGGGCCTTGCTTGACGATCTATTGCACGCCCACTTTCTCGCAGAATTTGTCCACCGCATCCTCGCCGAACACGTACGACACGCCTCGAGTGTTCTTT
>JAQGCW010000411.1:0-11978 GCA_034700065.1 Mesodorylaimus bastiani | reverse complement strand
TAGCGCACAAAGAGACGATAAGCCCATTCATTCTTTTCATTCTAATTCTGGGATTTATGTTTTATACGTTTCAATAATATGTTTTCTAATCAATCTAATCAAAACTGATTAAGACTAATTACTAAAACTGATCAAAAACTAATTACTAAAACCAGTATGAAACATAAAAAACCTGAATTGAAATGAAAGGAATGGAAAAACGGGAGCTCACAAAAAAGATGATAAACCCTTTTATTTTTATTCTTTTTATTTTTCATTCCAGTCCAGGTTATTTATGTTTCATATGCATTTTAATAATTAGTTTTAATTAGTTTTAATTAGTTTCCATTAGATTGGGAAGCTAAATTTAGTCATATATAATTATATCTATATATACATATGTTATGACAAAATATATATGTGTTGACAAAATATGACTGGTGACTAAATTTAGCTTCCCAATCTAATCAAAGCTAATCAAAACTAATTGCTAAAACTAATTACGAGAACTAATTACGGAATCTCATATGAAACATAAATAACCAGAATTGGAATGAAAAGAATGAATGAAAAATGAAAAAAATAATAATAAATGTGTTTTTTGTCTTTTTTGTGCACTCTTTCCATTTTTCTATTCTTTTTCACTCCAATTCTGGTTAAGTATTTTTCATATGGATTTTAGTAAATAGTTTTTGATTAGTTCTAGGGATTAGGTTTTGATTAGTTTTAGTAATTAGTGTTGATTAGATTTGGAAGCTAAATTTAGGCATATGTCTTTCTTTATATATAAATATATGTCATCATTAGGCGTGTATGTTTCCTTAATTAAAAGCATTTTCTGCCTTCCAACGTTATTATCATAAAACTAGAAACGTCGAAATTTTAAATCGAAAAATGATGATTTCGCACTTGTTGTCGCTATTGTTTTTGTTCATATTGAAAATCTAAAAATCTCAACCGATTAGTTTCCTTCTATCTCTCTACAGTAAGACCGAATGAATCGACGGATTCCACGAACGACCTTCTCGATCGACGAATATCGGCGATAATCAAATACAACATGTTCACCGGTGGTGATAATTTATTAAATTCGACCAGTATGGATTCGGGTCTATGGCTTCGTCCATCGTATTTCAATCATTCGTGTGCCGATTTCAATTGCTACAACGATACGTTAGGCGATTTCATGTTCGTTCGATCGATCAAACCGATCGCGGCCGGCGACGAATTATTAATTACCTATTTAAATATCGCTCGAAGTTACGAGAGTCGACGACGTATTTTATTGGAGAATTACGGATTCGAATGCTCGTGTCGTATGTGTCGATCGGATCTAACCGACGGGCCGGAGCAACGTCGACGTTTGAACGAAATATCGTTGGTGATCGGCGAAATCTTCGGTCGCGCTACGCGAAGTCCGTATTATCGTTGGAGCGATGTCGAACACATGCGCGAATTGATCGAGGAATTGCGCGAATATCGTTCGGACACGTCGATCAATCTTCTATTGGCACGTGCGTATGCGGCATTGGCCGTCACGTTGGCGCCCGTCGACGAGCTGGGGTCGTTGGCGGCCAACGAACGAGTATTCGCGATATCGAAGGAGGCCGGGCTACTTTTTACCGCCATGAGGAAAGCGAAAGCGATCGCGATGGCTTATTCGAATTTGGATGATGAGGAAGAAGAAGCCGAGAAATGGATGCGAGAGGCTCGTGAGCTAGCGATGAGAATGTACGGCGATGAGCGTATTGTCGAGTTGATCGAGGAGTAATTTGTATTAACTTATTTTATTAGGTTCCCCGAGGTAGTGTTTGTCAAGTTAGAAATTTCAAGCTCAAGTTCATGTACATGTTCATCTAATGTCCTTTGGTCAAATGACAAGTTTGAATTTTCCCGCCATCAGGATGTGACCACTTATATCAATTTATCGTGTGTAGTTTTTGTGTGTGCGCATCACCAAACTTTTTATAAAGAAATTAATGTTTTATTATTAGATTATAAGAGAGATTAGATTTAATCAAATAGGTAAAGTAATTGGATTATAAATTTAATCTAAATCAGATAAATACATTAAAATAAACCTAATTTTGATATATATATATATTAGATTTATTAGATTTATTTATCTAAATTAGATTAAATTTTTTGAGTCAATTATTACCTTATTAATTAAGCTAATGTGATTATACTGTATCTAATCTCTACTCCGATCTAAAATTAAATTAATCTAAATATAATTTCGAATCAATATGAACATGAACACGAAATTTGAAATTTGAACATCATTTTAAACTGCTTCAGTCAAGAAATCTCGATGTTTGCATATCAAATGCCTCCTGACACTAGGACTAAATAAAACTTGGAAAACCATCACAGGAAACACTACATTGTATTAAATTAATTTAAAAACACTTTCAAAATCACAACGCTATTTTCACTTTTTCACTAACCTCCACAAAAAATAATTCACTATTACAACTTTTTCACTAACAAAAATACTAGCGCAATTTTTAAAAAAGATGTAATTTATCGAAAGACACCGAAAGCCCTATGGCTTAATTAATTAAATTATGCCAATTTCTCACGCCGAATACTCCTCAAGATGACGTGCAATTTTTGTATATATTCGGTTCCCATCAAATCCGTTTGCATGTTCGTGAGACTCCAGGCGATCGGGGCAGTGGAGACGAGCAGGATCGACGGGAGGATCGAGAAGATACCGGCGTCTGGAACGTTCAAGAAGCATCATTAAGTATTGCTGCTTGGGCTGACATTCACAAAATGTAGCTAGTCTGCCAAATCGTTGACAAAATGACCAAAAAGTTGTGCCCAATTATTAGAATATGCATTATTTTTTCGTAAAACTCCTCAAACAATAAAGCAATCATCTATTGTGACGAAAAATCTAATTTAGGCTGATTCAGTTAAAAGTAATTAAATTAATCTAAAGAAAATTACTGTTTTGTAATAAGATTAGATTAGCTATTCGATTTGATCAAATTAGGTCAATTAACCAGATTAATTAATTCAATAAATTTAATCTAATATAGATAAATAAACCTAATATGTCTAATTCAGATAACTAAATTAATCCAAATAGTTTTTATGATCTAAATTAAATTTATTAGATTTACTTATCTAAATTAGATTAAATTTATGAAACTAATTACCCTAATTAATTAACCAAATTTGATAAAAACTAATCTCTACTCAAATTGAATTATAATATATAAAACACTAATTTTCTTAGAAAAATTTGGGCATGCGCACACTGATTAAAACTACCACGGATAATTTGATGTAAGTAGTCAAAAATTAATAGCGGAAAAATTCAAATTCCTTGATTTAACTAGCGAATACTGGCCAATCGCCTTTTACACACTATAACCAACAAAACTGAAAAAAACTTACTGTAGCATGTCTCCGTTCCACCGATCGGTGCTGGCCCTGAAAAACTCCATACCAATTCGACAAATTGACAATGAGAATCCGAAGACAAAAGCTTACCAACACCAAATGCGATCAAGAAAGCGGTATAGATATTCCCGAATATGGAACCGCCGCACCATATCCGAAATAGGAACGACATACCGACCACGTAAGCGCCCAATACGGCGCTCACGGCCACGATGAAACCGATCACATTGATATCGCCTTGATCGTCAGATAACGAAGGCAAAACGTCCAAGTTCAACTGGAAAGAGTCACATTTCTTCACACAACTTCATGAAAATTAGAAATTAATGAATGAACTAAAACAAATAAACTAAAACTAAAACGAACAAAAATAAACATGAATAACCAAAAACAAACGAAAAAAACAAAAACGAAAACTACCTGAAAAACTAAAACAAAAAAAAAACGAAGAAAAGCCAAACAGAAAACAAAGAAATGTACTTACACTTTTCTGAGCCTTTTCGACCACGCTTTGCAATAAGTTAACGAATATTTTTCCAAGATCGGCGAAGAAAATCAAAAGTAACGGGATCCCAAAGAAAGTATAAATCAATACGAAGATACGTCCGAAGAAACTGGTCGGTTGTACGGTGCTGCCTGGAGGAACACTATTTTGCATAATGTGGATAACCTGAGTCAACAATAATTAAAAAGTGGATATATGGGAGGAATGATAAATATATGTACATAGTGCGTATTTAATTTGTTTCTTATATTTCTTTGCAATTTGCATATAATTCCTGCAAGAATTATATTTACACTCAATAATATATGTATATATATATATATATATATATTATCATTTGATATTTTCCTATCATTTGTATAAAAAAACTACGTCAAAATTTGCAGTTTTGCGCCTCATTTTTGCAAAATTTCGCCTTTGGTGGTGACAGCCTTTTTAAGAAAAAATTATCCCAAATATTTTTTAAAACTATATTCCGTCGATTCCCCTTGTAAGAGAACGCTCGGGAGGGCGAAAAAATTCTCTTATATCCGGACTTCTCTCATGTCCGAACCATTCCAGTCCTAATGCATAGGTATTTGAACATTTGCAGACATACTTCGAGGTTTTACCAGTCGCTGACTTCAGAAATAACTATGCAAATCAAGTGTAGCTTTATTCAGTCACATAAATACCTGAAATTGTTAGATTTTCGAGGGGTTTCATGAAGTTGTCTATATGAAAAGTTGTGTCCTTCCACGTTCAGTGCAGACAATTTCTCTTTTAAGCAAGCAAATTCCCATTATTTTCGTCCCACATTCTCGACTCTCTTATAAGCGGATTTCTCTTACATTCGATTCTCTTATAAGCGGACTCAACTGTATACATATATAACTCCATTCCAGAACCTCCAAAACCCGTAAACTCCACTTTCATAAGACTCCACTTACCGATCCTGGTCAAAGTCGCAGTCGTGTACAAGAACGATTGAGCAAACGTCCAAGACATGTCGTCATCTTCGTCATCATCTTCCTTGTCGTTTCCGTTTCCATTCGCCTTCGTCTTCGTCTTCGTCTTCTCATCCTCGTCGTCCTCATCGATTCGTTCGATCGTCTCCTTCACTTTGCGTTTCCATTCGTCCTCGCTAATATCCTCGTTTTGCGCATCGTCCCACATTTGTTCCACGACCTTGTGCAAATCGCGGCAATCCGTTGGCGATTGGGGGCTGCTCGGTTTGATTGCCTGAGAAAGAGCTTTTTGCTCTTTTTGTTTTTTCGTTTCTTAAGTTTTTGTTGAAATTACTCTAATGGCCAAAAATGATGCCTCACAGCTCGTTATCGGTGATCAATATCGGTAAGGTACATCCAGATTCGGAATCAGGGACATTCTGTAGTATTCACTTCAAGATTAGGTACTTTTCAAGATGCTCAAAAATTTGAATTTCCCGTCCTGTCATCACTTTTTGACTACTTATATAAATTTCCCGTTGATTAAACATACAAGTATTTTTTACTACGTACTGATTGGTGGATTTCGATTGGTTGATTTCGATTGGTTAATTTTTGATTTTTATCAAAATGATGGTCAAGTAATTGATTAAATGATAATCGATTAAATGCTGATCTAATCGATCAACATCGATATAAATCGATATAACTTCGATATAAAAGTTGATTGAATCGATCAAGATAATCGATTATTTTGATACTTGACATTTTATCTATTGTTTTGATCATCGATAAATTGATAATCACACATGGTAGCTAAAAATACTTTGATTCTTTCATCAAAGGGAACCTGGTTTCATTTTTTCGTAAAAATTCCTCTCTCAATCTTAAAGCAATATCATAACTCTAATCGAAAAAATAACAAGCATTGTGATGAGCACACTGATAAAAAACTAAAGAGGATAAATTGATAGAAGTAGTCAAGATGTGATTGCGGGAAATTCAAATTTTTGCGTGTTATGAAAGTTAGCTTCGAACATTGCCCGAGTGGTACTAGTATTGTTAGCGCACTACAGAATGCTCCTACACGTAAATTTCATGCTGATTCCGAATCTTGAGAGGTACCTTCCCGATATTGATCACTGATCACACGCTGTGATCAAAATACTGATCAGGGCATTATTTCTCGCTGGTAGTTTAGTTGTAAGGTAAACTTTGCGCGATGCAAAGTTGGAGGGTACAGTAGGACACCCGTTTCGTTTGAATCGCAGGACAACTCACAATATACCCGTTAGATATATAGTCAATTTTTGAATTTCCCGCTAACAGTTTAGGCTGCTTATATGAATTTATCCCATTTGCTGTTTTATCAAAGTGCGTATCATTCGTCTTCATCGAAGAAATGTGTGTTTTTCCGCGAGATTTTTGTCGGAAATTGGAGATTTTGTGGGAGATTTTTCACTTCATTTCTCACTACTTACAGTCTTAGGTTTTTGCACAATGATCTTTGGCTCCTCCGCGCGATTGCTCTCATCATCGATCGTATGCTCTCTCTCCAAAATATGCAAAGTCGCCGCACCAAACACCAAATATCCAATCACAATGCCGAAGAAAATCAATCGCGGTAAGGAAAAGTAATCGCGAAATGAAGGCTCCTGCAAAGGAAAATTTCTCTTTCTCATTGGGTCCTCGATTCATGAAGTTAGTAAAGCTGCAGAAAAGTTTTGATCACCAGTTAATAATCCAATGCATCATAGAGCTAAGCACAGAGAGGCTTTCTGGGTTCCGGGCAGTTTGATTTGGTTACTGAGTTAATTGATCATGATTTGAAACAATGATGATTTGGTTTCCAAATCAATCATGATTTGGTTTCCAAATCAATCATGATCTGGTTCCAAATCAAGATTGATTTTTGGAAACACCGAATGATGTTGATCATGATCATGATTATAATTTGAATCAAATCAAATTATAATCATGATCTGGTTCCAAATATTCGAAACCAGATCATGATTTGGTGTTTCCAAATCAATCATGATTTGGTTTCAAATCCTGATTTGGATCCAATCATGATCAAATCATGATTAGTTCCAAATGAAGATTTGGAACCATGATTTGGAACCAAAATCATTGTTGATCATGATCTGGTTTCAAATTATGATTTGACCAAATCATGATTTGAAACCATGATTTAATCCAAGTCAAATCATGATCATGATCTGGTTCCAAATCATGATTTGATCAGGATTTCGTTCCAAATCAGTTATGATCTAATTCCAAATCATGATCATGATTCGGAAACCAATCATGATTTGAAACCAATTGATTTTGCATGATTGATTTGAAAATACCAATCATCATGATTTGGTATCGGATCATTTGATTTGATTCAAATCATGATGATTCGTGTTTCCAAATCAGTATGATTTGATCTCAAATCATGATTTATCCAAACCAAACCTACCCAACACCCAGAAAAGCCCCGCCTCACCTTTTCCTCATCGATATGATCATCTCGTCGCAAATGATTCGTTCGATCGGCCATCTTCCTTCAACCACACACACACACACACACTCCGACCACCGAATGGCGCACAGCTGGGCTCCCTGGAGCAGCCAGCAGCTTCTCGTCCTTCGGCTTATTCTCTCCTCCCCCCTCCAGGGCACAAACGGAGGTATCTCCGGAACCCTCAAGAGGCGACAAAACAGACGCGCACTTTTCAACTACGAACACCATGCACGATTAGATTTACTCCAAACGCGCTTGCACCGCCTCCTTCGTCTTCTTCTTCGCCTTCTCGTATACTAGTCTTCATTTCCTTCGAGCGACGAGGAAAGGAGGAAAGGACGGAAGGGAAGAAAACCCGAGACACATTTCCCTCGATGATGCTGAAGCAGTTTTTCGAAAAAATTTCCACCGGAAGAATGTAAAAAAGTCGAGCTGCCGAGAGGAAATGGAGTGAAACGTGTCTGCTGACGCGTGTCAATCACAGGTGAAGTAAATCGTAGAACGATAAATCATTTCTGGGTGCTTAAAAACATATATACTACCAGGAAAAAAAAATGCCTCGATCAATATCTTTGATCACAGCGTGTGATCAGGGATCAATATCGAAAAGATACACCCAGATTCGGAATCAGCGTAAATTTCGCACTGTAGGGCCATTCGGTAGTGGGATAACAAGGCTAGTACCACTCGGAGCAATGTTCTACTCAAAAATTTGAATTTCCCGCCGTTATGTTTTGACTACTTATATCAATTTATCCTCCTTAGTTTTTATCAGTGTGCTCATCACAAAGCTTTTTATACGAAAATTAGTGTTTTCTCGTTTGATTTTTGTTTCGAATTAGAATTTTCCTTTTTGTTTGAGGAATTTTTTCAAATAATGATGATTGTGATGATTAATGATGAAAATAAAATCAGTTTCCTTTTGATCAAATAATGCAAGTATCGTTTTGCTACATAATGTGATTTATCGATTTTATCGATGTTCAAAATAATCGATGAAATATCGATTATCAAAGTAATCGATAAAATCGATAAATCACATCATGTAGCAAAACGATACTTGAATTATTTGATCAAAGGAAAAATGAATTATTTTTTCGTAAAAATTCTTCAAATAAAAAGTACTCTTTCTGTCTAAATAAAAATCAGACGAAAAAACCTCATCACTGAGCTTTTATACGAAAATTAGTGTTTTCTCGTTTGATTTTCGTTTAGAATTAGAAGATTACTTTTTGTTTGAGAAACTTTTTGTGAAAAAATAGTAAAAAAACAGTTTTCCTTTGATTAAATAATCCACCTATTTTTTACTACATGATGGGATTATCGATTTTTATCGATCAAATGATAATCGATTATCTTAATACTCGATCAACGTAATCGATTATTTTGATGATTGATAAAATCGATAATCACAACATGTAGCAAAAAATATGACCGTAAAATTCAATATTGATCAAAAAATGATCGTTTGATCAAAATAAAACTGTATGCATTTTTTTCGTAAATGTTCAATCTGTCTAACTCAAAACGAAATGAGACGAGAAAACAATAATTCTCATATTAAAAGCTTTGTGATGCGCACATTGACAAAAACAAAGGAGGATAAATTGATATAGGCAGTCAAAACGTAATGGCGGGAAATTCAAATTTTTGTGCATCTTGGAAAGTACTACTCTTACTGTGCACACTAGAATGCCCCTGATTACCGAATCTGGACGTACCTTCCCGATATTGATCACTGATCACGCCCTACGAGGGATTATTTTGTGGTCATTAGTGTACTGATTTTATTAATTTGGTGCCAACAATTGAACGTGCAAGTATCACATTTTACTTCACCTTCATCACTTTCATCATAATAGTCAGAGTCCACAAAAATGGACACATATGGTGAAGTAATATTTTTTTTCAAAACTGGGGTGCTCCAACAACACATCATAAGGTCAAAGCGGTGCTCAGAGAAAAAAATCACAAGAAAAAATTAAAACGACTCGAATAGATAAAAACATCACAGAAAAAAGACAGGAAAAGACAAAAATCTATATATTTAGAAAATATACATTAGGCATGGCCTTATTATGCTGATCACATGTAATATATATTGGTCATTGCAGTGTAGTGAATACATACATATATATATATGCACACTCGATAAGAATATCATACATAGTATGCACGGACCGCGTGTTACTTCTCTCTTGATCATAGCGAACTATTTTTTAAGCATCGCCATTACTCGTGCTTTCGCTCAGACTCCCATTTCGTCGCGAGACCAACTTTTGTAACGCTCGAATGTATCGGAACAATTTGACGGCCGGACCAATTTTCAAATGCAAACCGTCCAGTATATCGACGCGTTTGAGTAACATCAACGATGTGCCGTCGATTTCCTGGAAATAGACGCGGGTAGTAAGTAGAACACAGTCCTGTTGTGCCTTTGTTGCGTTTGGAAATGTAGTTTAAAGCGCCAGTGCTAGTGTTGATACAGATATCTGTATCTTTATCTCTTTCTAATCGATATCGATATCTCAAGATATCGATATCGATATCTTACGAGATATCGATAGATATTGATATCTTTTATATCTTTTTCCATATCGATATCTTTATCTGTATCTTTTGGAACTGAGATGTCGATATTTTTCATGTTTTTGACCGAAATTTTGCATTTTTGCGTCTTATTTTCGAAATTTTCGCCTCCGGCGTGGTATTTTGACTTTTTTAATTTGGCGAAACTTTAATCTTGAATTTCAAACTTTTGAATTATTTGATTTTGTAGAGTTTTTCATTTCTTAGATCAAATTAGATCAAATACAAATTACGTACAAATTAGATCAAATTTTAAAGTTTATGTTGACTTAAATTTAAAAGATTTTCAATATCGATATTTATCGATGTATTTTCAAAGATATAGATATCGATATCGATATCTCTATCTTTTCGAGATATCGATATCGAAATCATATCTTTATCTATATCTTTTTTCAAAGTCATATCTACACAAGCCAGTGCACACAAAAATTTTAATCTCAGAATTTTAAGATCTCATTTTGATAAGATGAGATAAGAAAGAAAAAGAAATTTGGCGATATTCGTGCTCAAACTTCGTGTTTCACTAGCTAGCTAACTTTTTTCTTAAAGTATTCGCGCCATTTAATCACTTATTCAACATTTTTTCAACCACTTATAACAAGATTGACTCGATATTGACGCTCAACTCGCCTATTTTGGTATTTATCCCCCACTCATTATCATTCCGCTGACTCCGCAATGCGCACAAGAGGTGATCAATTCCAAAATAGGCGAGTTGAGCGACAATATCGACTCATTGTCAGCCTTGTTATAAGTTGTAGAAAATGCGGCCCATTGTATTAAAAATGGCGCGAATACTTTTAAAATAAGTTAGCTAGCTAGTGAAACATGAGGTTTGAGCACGAATATCGACAACTGGGAATCTTATCAAAATGAGCACTTCAAATTCTGAACTTAAAATTTTTGTGTGCACTGGCCCTTATTTTAAACTACTGTAGAATGAGAGAGATTTGAAATCAAAAATCAGATCGCTCACCTCCCGCATGAACGCTTCGGCCCCGTCGCAAAATCCAAAATCCTGAACGAACGCGGCCGATTGCTCGACGGACCACGATTGCACATCGATGCCCATCGAGAAGACCACGTTGGCGAATGATGGATCGTCCAGTAGACTGGGGAGGCCGAATCTGAAAACCGAAAGAACTCATCATTCAATCAATTCACAGTTTCACAACAAAAATAATAAAAATCACATAAAGTCACACATGGAAAACTCAAATAGGAAAGCAAAATAATAGTAAATACAAATAGCAACAAAAAACCAAACACAAAAAGCAACAAAATACAAACATACAAAAACGTACAAAAAGAAACAAAAACCAAAACAGAGACCTAAAACCTAAAACAAATATAAGCAAAAACACAAAACAAATAACAACAAATAAAAATTACAAAAATTACTACAAGATGACAACAAAAATAGAAATGAAACAACAAAAAACAACAAAAAGCAAACACAAACGAACAAAAAACAAAACACAAACGAACAAAAACAAAACACAAAGAAACAAACAGCATACAGAAACGTACAAAAACCCAACAGAAACCAAAGAAGCAAACAAAAAGCAAAAAAGCATAAAGAAAGCAAACAAGAAAGCAACAAGAAAGCAAATGAAACATACAAAAATGCAACAAGAAAGCATAAAGAAAGCAACAAAAGAAACAAGAAAGCATAAAGAAAGCAAACAAAAAGCAACGAAAAAGCAAATGAAACATACAAAAAGCAACATGAAAGCAATCAGAAATAAACAAAAAGCAACAAAGAAACAGAAAGCAAGAAAGCAGAGTAAACAAAAACCAACGAAACAGCAAATAGAAACATACACAAACCAACACAAACCAACAAAAAGCACTAAAAGAACAAAAAACAACAAAAGGCGACAAAAAGCACCAAAAAACACGAAAAGCAAGTATGTAAACAATGACCAAAAACAACAAAAAGCAACGAAAAAGCAAACAGAAACATACACAAACCAACAAAAAGCATTTTAAAAGCCACGAAAAACAAGTAAACAACATCAAGGAAAAGCAACAACAAAACACAAAATCG
>JAQGCW010000410.1:0-11988 GCA_034700065.1 Mesodorylaimus bastiani | reverse complement strand
GGTCTTCGGCTCTCCTGTGTGATGATCGTCCTTTCCTCGCGTCGGGCTGAAATCAAAGGAAGAAAAAGGTTAGAACAAAAGCCAAAAAGCAAAATCAAGAAGAAAAAGCAAAAATAAAGTCGGCTTACCTCTGCGGAGTTCCAGTCTTCGCTGTCCATCGTTAAGGCCGCTGCTATGTTTGACGCTCGCTGCAGAAAGCTGGCGTTGTTCTCATGGCTTGACTCGTTTCGTTGTTTGTTACGGATCGACGATGCGTCTTGACAAAGATGGATTCTGCAGCGGAGAAAGAGGAAAGATTAGGATAAAGAAAAAGGTCGTAACAAAAGACAAGAGAAACCAAAACCAAAGCAACTAATCAAACTATAAAAAAATAACAAAACAGAAAGTAAAAAGAAAACGAAAATGAAGACAAAACGACAAAAAGTGAAAGGAATCGGCTTACCTCGGACTTCCAAGCTTCTTCCACTTGTGCATCTTCCTTGATGGAGATAACGATGATGATCGACGACGACGAAGGCCTCTCGTCGTCCAGCAACATCGGCACATGACGTCCATCGTACTTATCGGCCATTCGAGGCATATGTAGTCGACCAAGAGCGAAAAAGACAACCGACCGCATGCGGCGGCTGACGAACGTCGAATGAACTTGACGGCGAGCGAGAGAGCAGCTTGGGACATACGACCGCACAGCTCGAAGACGAGAGAGAAGAATGACTGCTGGGGGCAGGCACGCTGCCGGTCGGGGCGAAGCGCAGTGTAAAGTGGTCACGTGACTGGCTCCTCGCGCTCTGATTGGTCGAAACTCGGAGGCACTTTACACTTTCAGTCACGTGACCAGCTGCCGCCCCTCGAAAGTGTAAAATGAAGAAAATTCTTCGACGGAACTTTATATCAGCTTTTTTCTCGAGTTCTCTTCAAGATTAATCGTCACTGTCGGCACCAAACTTGTACAGAATTCGACGCTCTATCTTCCAGTCTACTTCACGACCTATTTCGTCAAGATTTAGCCTCTCCAGATCGATTTTCCCGTTTTCGACCTGACCGTCAAAAAGATTTTCTCCTGCCTCCAGTTTTCATCCAATTTCCTCCAGAATACGCTCATATTGTAGAGCGAAAGATTCTCTACAACTTTTCCACTCATCTTTTTGGAGCTTTGCCACCTGTCAGGAAAAATACCTTCTCGAAAATGTTAGTTTTTTATCCTACACCGGGTTGTGTGCTGCGAAGCGGGAAGCCAGAAATTTCGATCAGGATGGATTCAGGACTGATTGTGAGTCTCTCTCTCGGATCGGATCAAACTTATTGAAATCGTTTCAATATGACGAAGAAAGTGATCATTACGGGCGCTTCGGGATTGCTTGGTCGAGCGATCGCTGATGTCCTCAGCAAGACGATCAAGAATGACCGATCATCGGATGAGACGGCGATCGGAAATTTCCAAGTTCAACGTTGGGTATTTAATCGATTGAAAGACGAACGGATCGATCGGAAAGTGAATATCGCCAACCAGGAAGCCGTCGATAAGGCTGTGGACGAATTCAAGGTGAGTCGCTTTGGGTTTTTCAAATATTTCTCTGCATGGTTTTCTATATTTCTTTTTTTTTTCACTTTTGTCGTTTTGGTTAGGCTTTTGTTTTGTTTTGTATTTTGTCTTTTGATTATTGGATGGAAAATTGCTTTTCTTTTCAGCCCGATGTGATCGTTCACAGCGCGGCGATTCGCGCGCCGGACGTGGTGGACAAGCAACAAGATTTCTCCAAAGGGATCAACGTTCGAGGAAGCGAATATGTGGCCGAAGCAGCTGGTAAGGATTTTTGATATCTTTCGAAGCAAAGTCTGCAAGTTAGAACTAATCATCGTCCTTTTCAGCTCGTCACAACGCCATACTTATCTACATCAGTACCGATTACGTTTTCGATGGCACGAGTCCCCCGTATTCGGAAACCGCTCGTCCGAATCCGCTCAACGAATATGGTCGACAGAAACTGGACGGCGAACGCGCGGTGTTGGGGAAATATGCAGGTGAGTCGTTGAGTTTCGAATTCGACTCCGTTTGAAACGATTATTGATCAAATGAAATCTTATTTTTTTCAGCAGCGATCATTCTTCGGGTTCCGATCTTGTACGGTCCAGTGGAATATTTGGGCGAAGGGGCGGTGGACGCTGTCCTAAAATCGATCCTCTCGCGTGACAAGCCGGTGGAGATGTCCGATTACGAACGACGATATCCGACGCACGTGGAAGATGTGGCTCGGATTATTCGATTCCTTCTGACGAAACATTTCCAAGACGGCAAGGTAGGATTGATGCGAAATCTGTCTCTCGAGAAATCGATGAAGAGACCTTAATCGCTTTGTACTTTTCAGACGATCGAGGGCGTATACCATTGGTCGGGGGATGAAGAGATGACCAAATACGACATGTGCAAATCGATGTCCGACGTATTCTCGTTGCCCATCGATCACTTGACTGCGAATCCGAATAAGCCCTCGGGCGAACAAGGAGCTCAACGTCCGTACAACGCCAAGTTGGGACGCGAACGAATGCTCGGATTGGGAGCTTCGAACAAGTACAAATTCGCCGATGGAATTCGCGCATCGTTAGGAGGATTCGTCGGAAAGAAGTGATTGGTTTATATCGAGTGTTAGCGATTCGGGATAAGCCGAGGCATCTGTTCACTCGATCGTGCCTATGATCGTTGTTCTTTCGGTAACTTGATTACGGAATATGCAATTTCATCTTCATACAGGTATCGAGTAAACACAAAATTATATTTCATCTCACTCCAAAGAGAAAACTTCGCCATACTACTGTCAATTACAAGAAAATCAACGCTCAACGCGCTCTCAGAAAGTTACATGAAAAATACTTCCACACTATCAAAGACACAATAATACATTGCAGCATACTGTACTGGCTATTCACTAATGAGATTTATCAACTTTACACTGGCGCCTTGCTTTTAGCTTCCTATGTGCACAAAATACATGCTTTCAATATATTCAAACAGCAAACTGAAATGCTCAATTCTTTTTGCAAACTCTCAAAATCTATCAATCAACCGAAATATATTACCTTCGAGAATTCGACGCGTCACAGTGGGATGACTGAATTCAACCACGGTTGTCCGATCCAGAACCACCGTTTGCACACCGAATCGAACGCGTGCGAACGCCAATTCTGCTCCAACGCGGCGAAACGCTCCTCCGACAAGAATAATGGTTTACCACGTCTACAAAAAAGGATACTGATTATAATCGGCCAATGATTCGAGTCAAGACGATAAGCGAACTTACTTCAATCCGCGATCCTCTTCTCCATGAGCGTCCAAATACAACGATCCCCAATTGGCAGCCTTCTTGTCTCGAGTGACCATGATCGTCGACGATTGTACCGATAAATAGACGCCAGTGCCCGCGCCGCAATCCACTGCGTGCGTTTCGGCTTCCGTCAACGAGTTCGACATGCAACACGTATCGCGGAAACACACGACGTCGCCGCATACCAAGCACAGCAGCGTTTCCTTCGGCGACGTGCGACATTTCGCGCATTGAGCTTTGTGAAATCGTTGGAATAGCAGATCGAATTGTTTCGGTAACGGTAAGAGGCGTGGGATTGCCCAGGCGTGCGGTCGTGCCAGAACCTGAAAGGAACAGCAGAAGAAACCAATGAATGTCCAAACAAAGTCAATGAATATCCATCAAACAACACTTACCGGCGTCCAATTGGCGCTACTCGAAGTCAATCGTCTCAACTCCTCCATCCATCCGTTCAATACTTTGACGCCTCGTTCGCCTTGCCATTTCATCGCTCGAGCTCCACCGCCGCCGAACGGTCCCAAGGCGTAATCGCGTAACGCTTCGAAATCCATATCGATAATTACCACATCGAAATTGTTCGCCGACGAACGTCCCCACGTTCCGAATTGTTTGATCATGCATGCCGTTTTTAAGAACGACAAGCAGTTGTTTTGGACGGCACGATAAAATTCTTCTTCCTCCATCATTTCGTCGCCAACCTGAAAAAGCAAGGGATTTTTAAAATTCTCATTGAACTGTACTGAGAAAGCCAAAGGGTAATTTTGGGAAATCAGTCGATTGCCAGAAGTATTCATTGCTTCCTTTAGAAGCTAACATAAGAGGTGTCAGAATTAGGTTTTCGTTCATCACGTCATCGAAAGCAAAAAGCAAAAGTTAAGAATGAAACTTTGAAAAGTTCTTACCTTATCGTCGCTGTAATCTTCGGCGTAACAAGTTTGGAAAATATAGCCAGCCAATGATTCCATTGTTCCCGCTGCAATGATCGCCTGAAATACAGACACCTCTGTGTTCAGTTCCGTTCAAATTGTCCAAAGCATAAATTAAAAACCTGTTCAGTCAGGCTTACCTCGGAATTCTGCTCGATCGAATTGGACACGGATTCCGGTGCTCGGATGCCCAATTGAATCGATTCCAAAACGTTGACGATCGATTGGAAAACCATCAAATTATAAGCGGCGTGACAAACAGCGGCGAAATGATCTGAAAAAGAACAACAATATAAAATTCACAAGATATGAAAGAGATCCCCGATCAACTTACCGCTGGAAGACGTCTTTTGGAACATCAACAACGCCATACGAACCAAGACGGCGGACGTATCCTTTAGAATCATCGGGACTTCGGTCTCGACGTTGGCCAACGGCATTGCTCGACGCCCTCGACCTCGCTTTCGTCGTGATCCGAGTTCTCGACTCTCCCCGGCGCCATCGTCAATGTCCTCGTCGCTCTCTTCTTCCTCCTCCTCCTCCTCGTCGTCCGCATCCGCGTCGCCATCGCCTCGTTCGAATTTCGCCCCCGTCAATGAGGCCCATTCCAAGCACGCTTGATAAACGTGTTCGGTCTCGTTCGAATCCAAAATTTGGGCCGGAATCAATTTGAGAAGAGCGCCTAAAATTTGAAAACTGATTAATCCTTGGGTTTCGGAAATCTGACGAGCACGCCGGGAAGGATGATTTCTTCAGTCCATATAAAGGTATTCATCGCCCTTTTAGGGCTAACATAAGAGGTGTCAGAATAATTATATCTTCATCACAGAAAGCTTTTGCAACAAATAACTGGAAGACAAAACAGTCGCACTCTCACCTAGACACGATCGTTTTTGCATTCCCGGCGTAATATTCCAAATGAGCTGCGATTCCAGATTAGTCCTGAAAAAGGAGATTGATCGATCATCCGACATTAAACAGATTTTTAAAAGTCTTACTCACCTTATTACACCGCACAAATATGCCCAAACCGCGTTCATTTCGCTGACGAACTCGCTGAATCTCGGATAGGTCGATTCCATTAGACGGCGAACAAAATTCTCGCACGCTTTGCTCATCTCCGTGCGTTTCTGTAAAGAGAAATTAAAATATAAAAGCTGCTGTTTACTTGTTCGAGCTGCAGGCAAACGCGCACAAACATCAGAAGGTTGACTATTCATTGCCCCAACTAATGAGGCTAACATAAGAGGTGTCAGAATTGGAAGATTATCATCATGGTATGAAGACAATACAAGCTTTAACAGAAATAAAAGCTATGACTCACCCAATTCGTATTCACCACCGGCTCCAAATCGTTCATGACATCGGCCACCAATTGATCATAATCGATATGCGATCCATGCGTAATACTCGGACGACGCTGCCACGGCTGAAAATCAAAGACTGCACACTTTGACTAGAGGCAATACACACAAAAATAGTTTGCACCCACCTTTAATGCCAACTTGTTGTACAAATCGGCTCTAACCAATGGTAAGACGCAATTTGCCAATTGACGACACACCGGACAATGGAATTCGCCCTTATCCACAGCGAGTATCGAGCCGGCTGCCGCGCGATTCGGATCGGCCTATAAAATTGAACGACTTCTACACATCAAATGGACACCTCTAACTTGAAGCAGCTTACCTTGAGAGCTTTCATATAAGCGTCGTGGCAATCGAAATGAACGTGATGACCGCACGTCGATACGCATATACCGCCTTCCCAACCCATGCTCGTCGAGGAAATACACGAGAGCTGCAACGGAGGCAAGAATCGTAGCAAAAATAAAATTTATCAAACAAACTGCTTACCTTATTGAACGAACTGAACAAATGCCGATAATAATCGTTCTCTTGTTTCCCACGTGACATCAATTTGTGCACTAATGGCACCGAAAAGATGGACGTGACGAATTTGCGACCTTCCGGGTAAGTCTTGCCGAATACTACAAAGTTAAGAGGAAAGAATCGGGTTAAGATTCAGATAAGCCAAAAAAGAAACCGGAAATGACTCACCACTCGTCGAGACAGCGCTGGCCACCAAAGCGATCGGTCGATCCAAGGAGATTGTGGACGATTGATTGCAAATGACACATTCCATGATCTCCTCGGGCTCCATTATTTCTTCTTCTTCCTTATTCGCTGCAGACGACCCAGAGAGATCGCCTTCCGCCGCTTCTTGTTGCATCAATTGATCCATCACCGCTTTTTGCTTCGACGTGAATTGAGCCATCAGACGCTGTTGGCGTTCTTTCGCGGCCTTTTTCCTGAACAGCAAAACAGTTTTCCATTAGTCTAACAGTAAGCAAAATGCTTTTGCAGTGTCCAAAAGAAGAAAGTGAATCGTGGTGACTCACCGCGCGTTAGAATCCTCTTCGGTGCCGCCTTTTTCCCCTCGCCGATTCCCAGCGTCGCCGGCAGAAGATGCATCGTCGCATAACGAATCGATTTCATTTCGACAAGACGTGCTCAATGCGTAAATCTTGTCCAACAGATTCCGAATATAGAACGGTCCGCCGCCAACCAACGCAGTCGTCGATTGTTCGGCGTCCGAGCCAGCCGTCGGTCGATATTGCTGTCCATTGCCACCACTAGCGACTAGTTTATCGTGCACTTTGATCAATAACGACAATATGCTCTCGTTCGTATTGGTCACGTGAACTTTTGGTTGCGGTAGAGCTCGCGGCGGAGGGGCCGACGGTGGTAGACGACCCGGATGAGTGCGATCAGCGTCCGATAAGTACATGCTAGAATAAAACATTGCATTTTAAAACAAATTCTGCGACTTCACCAAGCGAACTGATTGCTCAAACTTACCCCTCCTGTTGACCGCTGGACGATCCATCTCCTCTTCCGCCTTGCGCCGCTCCAATGATCGAACGGACGAGAATACCGGGAACTTTCAACACCAGCGATCGTTCCTGATTCGGTTGGCATTCGATGGCCAATTGTTGATGAGCCGAATTACTCGCCGCGGTTGCTTCGTGATCTTCAGCCATGATCTCTTCGTGATCCGGTGACCCCGTCGACATCTCCACGTCGAGATGGCGATCCTCGTGATCCTCGTCGTGCTCGCCCTCGGGCGTCTCTTCGATCACGGCCTCGCTGCTGCTGGTGCCGCCACCGCTGGCCGCCGCTGTCTCCTCGTCCATAGTCAATGCGAGTCGCTCGGGCGAAGTGGTCAAATACTGGCGACGAAGAGCGGTCGGAAGGTACGACATAGCTTCTAAAAGACAAAGAACATCAGTACATAAACTTTAACGTGATTGCACTGCGCAATTTTCACTTACTATTGTAAAAATAATCGGTATCAACTTCCAAATCGGTTTCGATACTATCGATGAACGGAATATCGCCACTACGACTACGAGGGACTAGTTGGTTCTGAAAGGGAAACAACGACCGCTTAGATTGAATCATGTGAAAAGGTCCCGAATTGCGCTACTTACATCTGGCGTGGTCGCCAATGTGGTTCCGGATAATTTGGCTCGTAATCGAATCAAATCGGGAAAATCTGCATCCGTATCGCTTCCATCCCTGCAAACCAAAACATCTCGTAAACACGTCAAGAAACATGAAACTTGAAAGCACTTACTGGCAAGATCGACTCAACCCGGGCATATTATCGATGTGCAATACTCGATCAACGCGATGGCACAAATTAGTGAATACGCAATTACCCGGGAACCAGCCGCAAAATTGCAAATCCAATACCGTGTGGCGTTTACTGGCCGCCTGAAAAAAAGAGTAAAGCAAGCGGTACATGATCAATGGTCAAAGGATAGGACCCACCTCAGTGACCGCCGCCCCAGGCGCCGGTAATTGGACGGCCAATTCCAACAGATAAACCACCAAATAGAGCACGTGATCCGACGCTGGACTAGATTCCGAGATGACCTGAAAAATGTCAGAGCGTAACTAAAGGGGTTTTAGAATTCAAAAGCACAAGAATCTCAACCCGTAGAGGAATCACAGAGAACAAAAGAGCTCAAGAAGTATGAAGCAGAAACACAAAAGGAAACGAACGGACCCAGAAAGACAAAAACCTCCAGAGACTTACCTTGTACAATATCACGTATAATATGGCGTGTAAACTTCGACAATGTAATAATCGTCGCAATGTATCGTAGGCGGGCGATGCGTGCTTTGGGATCATCAATGGCGGCCATGGTTGCGATTTACTTTTGTACATGCCCGTACGTCGAATGCTAAAAACAGAATGAAAAGCATTTGTAACGTTTCAAATTCCGAACGAAATGAGCGGGAAAGGATAAAAGCAACTTACAAATCCGTATATCGAATAAACGCGTCTTGGTATTCTTTCACTTGCATACTACGCAGCATGACGAATAATGGATCGAAATGTTGGAGCCATACCACATCTGAAAAGGAAGCACAATCATTTTTCATAGATAAAGTGATCATTAGTCCGAGCAATTCGTGTCCAACTCACCTTTTGGAACGTAGATTCCTTGTTTCATTGTGCCACCGGGTTCAAATTGCGGCGGTTGATACGTGGCCAGCTGTAAACATAAACCCATTATTACAAAACCACTCAGAGATCCCCGTAACTGTTCATTTACCTCGGCCAATACCTTCTCCACGAACTTCGTCGGCTGCCCGGGTAAACCCGCATCGGGCAATTGCTCCAGAATTTGACTGTGCGTCTTGTTGCCCATCGCTGGAATACAACGCGCAACGTATATTAGACTGCAACAACGCTAACAGCCGAAAGTTGACTTACCCAATAAGGTTGCCACTTCGGCTCGCGTCGCATCCTCTTCGCTCATGCCTACAAAATTGCAGACCTCAGTAAGGAAAACAGGTAAAATCTCAAGACAAAACTTACCCAAGTGTGTCGTATTGCATACGATCGTAGCCAATAAACGTAAAGCCCCTTCCAACATGGGCGTTTCCCATTCGGGACGTAGAAAACGTTTCGAAGCGTAGGACGGCGCGAATGACAACCATTCGACCAAGTGGAATCTTAAAAATGAAGATGATTAGTTGTGTTTTTCGAAATTTTCAAAAGGTCAAAAGCATATTCAGAAAAAACATACCTCTCGAAAGTAGTCAATACGAACCAATCCGGATGAACTCGAGACCCGCAACTCTGAAGAATTAAACTAATTTTAAAAATCTCTCAAACCGAGAGCTAATTTTTTCACTTACTTGCAAAAGATACAAATCCAAATCCAAGAATGACGAGCAAAAATGGCTTTGCACGTAGAGACAACTTTGATATCGCATTGATTGCCCGTTTCGTACCCACATTCCAGCCGCGATTTCCGAACGAACCACCTGAAAGGAGAGCGCGTTAGCTTTTAAACCAAAACTTGAAGGAAACACAATAAATTACTCACCTGTATTTGCAACGGATGCATAACCATTTGTCGTAGAAATGTTTCCGACGGGAACAGAACTTGCATTCCCATCTTGATTCCATGCCAAACGAACGCCGCGTATAAACGATGCAATGGTAAATGGAACGTCACCGAAAGCGGTGGTGGCTGAAAAATAAAGAACGTAAGGCACATCAAGCGAGCATGCGCGTGTCAAAGCTTCCGATCTTTTCGTCACAAAGCCTCAAGCTTTACAAAATGGATCAAAGGATGCCCCTCAAGCTTTTCACTATTTACCAACTTTGCACTAACGTCAATCGAGGCCCTCCAGATCAAGTGTAATGTAAACAAACCTGAGGAAAAGAACCTCCACTCACCTTCCAACAACTATCCGGTACAAAATGAATATTCTCGAACCATTCTTGTATTTGTCCCAAAACGTATTGCACTGTGTATAAAATACAATCGTAGGCGCTCTAAAAATGAAGTGCGTACTCAATTAAAATCGAACATTAACCCTAGCCTTACACGTACTTACATCGTCTTTCAGATGATGCACCAAACACCACAATACTGCCGAACATATTTCGATTTCGACGGTAAACGCTGGATAATACGCACGTGATTCGTATTCTAAATGTTGTTCCAATTGACGCGTGTTCACGTTCATGCCTGAAAAAGTGCCAAACAGTTTTGAAACGAGCAAATATAGGTGTAACCGGAACATAGTCAGTCATAAAACGATAAAAGATCACAATGCTAAGAGAAGCATTACTCACCTTGGAAAAACGCGATGAAATTACACCATAAATCCACCAGGGCCGGATCGCGCAAGAACGCTCGTGCCAAGGCTTTATGACCGAGAACATTATGCAAATCCGACGCCAACGCCCAGTAATTATGATTCTCCATGATCGGCGATGAACAGTCGGCAACGCGATGGAAATTGCGGACGGATGCTGCAAAGAGTAAAACAAACCGCATTAGCCGTCGAGGATCAAAGGAAAACAACTTCAACCCTCTACTTACAGTGTAAGGTGCATTCGACCAATCCTTTCTTGATCATATTGTGCAAGGATACCACCAAGATCCGCAATAATTTATGATCCTTATTCAATTTCAACGAGAGCTTCTCGCTGCTCATCAATTGCACGCTCATGTGAATAACTCGATTCGCCACGGTCTCCGTCGCTCGTTGCTTCGATAATAACGCCGCCGTACGAGTGTAATGCTGAACGAAGGCTTCGGAGAAGTGCGTCTAGAAAAAGGAAAATATCGATTTAGTGAAGGAGTGGCATGAAGCTAATGGAGAGAGGGAGCGTCGTAGCCAAGAGACGTAAAATCAGTCGAAAAAGAAATTGCACTTCTTCATCCTTACCTTATATTCATCGTTTGCCAACAAGCTAAGCAGCAACGTGACCAGTTTTTGAGGAAATTCGTACATCACCAGCCAAAACATAAATTCGTCGACAAAAGTCTCATGGCGTAAAAGAGCGCATAATTCGGGAGAATCTGGAAGGAGAGTTTCCAGACGTAACATCCAGTATAATTCGAAAACAGACCCAAACGTAAAGAAAAACTCCAAAAAGTAAAGAAAAACTCTTACCCAAAGCGTCGGCATCATCTTGTGTCGCGATACTCTCCATCGACTTCAATGCATCTTGATACAATTGATTCGATTTCGCTAAGAACGGGCCTTGACCAGTGGGACTGGAAGAATCTGAAAAATTGGAGACACAATTAGAATTCTTAATTCAAAACTGAATTGCAAAGAGAAGCATAAAAAACCGCTTACCATCGAACAGCCGTCGATACGCTTCGGCGTCCAACATGGTCGAACTCAATACGTGTTTCATGGCGGCGCCCATATCGCTCAGATGTTGCAAGAAACCGACGAGACTAGCCGATTCGTTGAATCGGGCTGAAAACGAGATGAGAATTATCAATAAAAGAAAGAACGCAGAAGGCCAACAAAATCAGTCGAGAACTTACCCGGACCTGGATGTTCGCGAAAATGGAAGAACAATCGTCGATAAATATGCGGTAGAATGTAACGCGCCACGCAGAGCAGATCTTCTGGCGGCGTCTTCTTCGCTTGTTTCGACGCCGAATGCTTCGGACAAAATCTGCGCGAAACGAAAGCAAAAATTGTAAGAAAAAGAACCGAGAGCAAACAAAATAGAGAAACCACTCACCCCGATTCCTTCATAACGCTATGATCGCCGCAATCGCACGCACCGCCGGCTTGCGAACGGAACATATTGTAATCGTGACCTTCATGATTGCCGGCCAAGAAACATTCGGCGCACATCGACATACACGGCTGAAATTGAAAAAAAAAGAAAACACAGTCAGA
>JAQGCW010000409.1:0-11990 GCA_034700065.1 Mesodorylaimus bastiani | reverse complement strand
TACTTACCACCACTGGCTTCTTCGTTTGCAAATTCTTCAATCGCTCTTGCCTCGGATCCCGATAGACTTCTTGTGCGCCGATCACGATCGCTCGTGGTTGGTGTTCGTCCGGATTCGCATCGTACACGTATTTCTTGGGTTGCTGAGGCTCGGGAACGGGCGGCGGATGCGAGATCGTGGCGGTGGTCGTTGCATTTGTCGTCGATTCCATCCCGCCGTAGTCCGGCGAATCGTTGAAGACAACTTTCCTTTTCGGCGGCACTTCGGGTGGTTGTTTCGATGGGATTGGAGGCGGCGGTGGCAGTGCATGTTCGTGGCCATGGCCGTTGGTTTTGGGTCGAGGCCTGAAAAAAACGAGGCGTGTAATGCTTTCTGAAGTTCAGATTTAAAAAAGGTAACAGTTTCAGCTTACTCTTCATCGTTCATTCCGACGTTTTGCAATTTCGATTGCAGTTCGCTGATGTGATTTCGGGCGAAATCGCGTTTCCGTTCGTCTTCTTGCTCTTTCGTCGATTTCATCGAGTCCTGGAAAAGTTATCAGTTCGTTCACATCCCAATGACAATATGAAAATAGAATGATCTTACCTTCTCCAAGCCATCCCGCATTTGCCTTTCTCTCGCCGCCGCTTCAATGTATTGCTGCTCGGCCTCTTCGAAATAATGATCGCGCATTTGTTGACGTTTGATCGAATTTTCCATCGCTGTTTCCTGACCATGATCGGTGCTGAAATAAAAACGAACGTTTAGACTCCATAACTTATGAAACTTGCTCGCAAACCAAACTTTAAAAACAGCAAAAACAAACTAAAAGAAATCGTGGCACTTACCTCTGTCTCCATTCGGTGACCACAGTTTGAGCCGTTTCTCGTTGATTAACCGTCGAAACTGGTTCCAACGATCGGAGAATATCGTCGAATTCGCTCTCAATTTTCATCATGGGCGATGTCGAACTTGGTCCGTTGCTTTGTTCGTCTCCAGGCACGCCCAGACCAACGCCGCCGTTGTCGCTATTGGCGCTGTGCAATCGACGACGATATTCCAATTCGAATTTCAACGCTCGATATCGTTTATGTTCGTCCTCCGATAAATATTCTCGCGATTCCAAACGCGAGACTTCTTCGCGCATAAGACGCTCGACCTGAAAAGTAAAGTGTTGTCATTACTCAGAGGGCCTAACACGGGAAAAATCTCAACTAGTCACTTACCTCCGATTGGATTTGCTCCTCCCGATCCTCTTCTTCGACCGGTCGCCATTTCTGGCCGTGTGAAGCAGCAGCAACTGCCGCCGCCTGTTGGCCCAGTCGTTGTTGGATCGGTTGTTGGTCGGCGGTGGGCGTCGGGTATCGCAACGGTTCCTGAGAATCGGTCGACGATGTACGACGAGACACGATCATCGATGTTGGTTGACGAACGGAAGGCGGCAAAGGCGATTGCTCCTTTCTCTTAGTACCCGTCACCTGCTGATGATTAGCGTAAGGCGGCTGCTGCGGGTTGTGCGGCGGAACCGACGGTGCTTGGTGCGGATAAGAAGCTTGACGTTGGTGCGGTTGGGGATGATTCGCGGCGGCCGTAGCGCTCTCGCTGTTACTCGGACGACGCAAAGGCACCTGCGATAGTGCATCCGAATTAGTCAAATGCTGATAATCGGGCAACTGATTTTGGGACGATTGACGCGCGTAACCGTTGCTCATCGACGAATTCCCGTTCATTGCCGCCGCCCCATTTTGATAGTAAAGCTGATTAGAAGCAGCAACGTTCGAAAGTTGCGAATGATGATCGGTCGAAGCGGAAGTCCCGTTTCGATAAGCGATAGGAGGCGGATAAGCCGACGTAGGGGAAATAGTGGCAGTGAGGAGAGGCGCCGAAAGAGGAGCGTGACCGAAATCATTGTTAATCATTTGCGGTGGCTATAAAAGCGAACGAAAGGGAAATAATAATAAAAAAGCGTGAGGAATAACATCGAAGCAGGTGAGAAAATGTAAAAGCGTAGAGCAATGTGTAAGAAGCGGAGGAAAGTAGGCAAATGCCGAAGGAACCTGCTCGCGCGTGAGGGATGAGACCCGAGTCAAACGGCTAATCAGATGATAGCATTTTGCCTTCTATCCTTCTCCATAGGCCCTAACTGATCCCAAGCCCCAACCGAACTACAACAAAACTCTACTTACAGCTCGATGAACGTGATAAGTTTGTTGATCGATTTGTTGTTGGTGTTGGTGAGGCGAGGGCGACGTAGTCGGAAGTCGATGATATTCTTGATTGGCGTAAGCTGAGCCGACGTTCGTGACTTCGGGCGAATGTTGTTGCTGCTGATGATGATGTTGATTCAACGGCACTCCGGAACCGTAATCCGACGCCGACATCCTTCGAGCCACAGAGCCCGCAGCCATCGGAGGGAATTGCTGTTGCGGATGCTGAGTTTGATATTGCGATAAATTCTGATAATACTGCTCGTCGTTCGTCGTCTGTTGCTGATGGTGCCTCGTCGGAATATACGCTTGTCCAGAGGCCGGCGGGAATACGGGCGTCGATCGCATAGATTGAGACGCCGCCGTTTCGCCCTTGGCCATCATCGATTGATTATTCTCGTATTGCGGTTGTTGTAATAGCCGACGAACTTCGGTCGGTGTCGTCGGCTCATCCTTGTGCAAATGCGTGGCCGACATCGATCGCCCGTTATTGTTGTATTGATATTGCTGCTGTTGTTGTTGAGGCGGCGACGCTCGTTGTTGCATATGGTATTGCACTGGCGGCGGTCCGATCTTGCTCGAATTGATTTGCGCCTGCGGTTGTTGTTGATAATGATGAGCTTGTTGGAGACTGCTCGACGACGGGTATCGTTGATGTTGAACCGTCGGCGGCGCCGGTTGTTGCGAATATTGATGCTGGTGCGGAGTAGGCGGTTTTTGCACGCCGCCACCCACTGATACATTCGAATAATTCGATTGCGCCGGCATTCCATTCCCGTTTCTTTGTTGTTGCTGCTGTTGAATAACGTGTTGCGGTAAATGCTCGACGCTTCGAACTCGACTGTGCTGAGGCGGTGGCATCGCTTCGTGTTGCTGGTGGCCTCCGTCCGGCGATCGCGGTAATCCGTGTTGTTGATGTTGGTGCGGAGGCGACGGGCGATGACCGACGTCCGGCGATTGTTGATAAATGACCGTAGCCAGTCCGTTGTACAAGACGGCGCCTTTGGCCACTTCGAAATGAACGACCGGTCCGCTCGATCCCATCAACTTTGCCGCTCTGAAAAAAGATAAACAAACGTCGGGAATTAAAATTTACGACGACGAGCCTCGGAGAAACTACGACGCAATCGAAAATCTTTTCGACAAATACGAATTACCCGTGTTTTCCTCCTTTCGGATGTAGCCAATTTAAACTTCCCCGCCCTCTCCCTCAAAAGCCCACAAAATCAATTTTAAAAAAGATAACACTTACGAATCTTGAGATATTCCGACCAAACTGTGACCGTTCACTTTCAACAATTGATCGCCTGCTTCCAATCGCCCATCCTAGAAAGAAGAAAAAGGAATTAGAAAACATTTTCGAATATCGATTGTCACAAAGATACAGAGGCAAGAATTGAAAAAAACCATGCATTTTCCTTCTTATCCTCTTGCTCTGAGAAATATATGAATTAGATCAAATTACTTACCCTCGCGGCCGAGCTGCCTGGCACTACATTCTTCACGTAAATACCCGCCTGAGTTTGTCCAGCGGCCTAAAAAAATTGAAGAAGCGGATAAGTCAAATCAAAGTGAATGTTTCAGAGTTTTGACCGAGCCTCATCAAAACCCGTGCGACATAATTTTAAGACAAGACTCGAGAACACTAGCTTTGTTAGAACTTGTTTTTAGCTTCCCTGAATTTCTTCCTAACGACTCGAAATGAACTTCGAAACATAAAGCGCCTTCATTAAAGAAAAGCCGCTACTGCTCGTTGTACCTAAACGTAATTTCGAAAATATTCCCCTTCTGGGAATTTGCTCATAGAAAGAACGCACACCCTCGCGAGATTGCTTTTGAAACATTTTCAGTCCAAAGGCAAGGCGGCTCTCCGCTTTGGGGAAGTAGGAAGCAGGAATAAGAGCAATTTCCTTCGTCCGACGAAGGGCTTTACGAGCCTGATGGAAACATTGTCAATCTTTGTGACCCGTCCAATTTTGATCTTTGGCCGCGATTCAATGAGTCACGAGACCAATAGATGAGGAGTCATCACTCTGACTGATCTCCGAAAAGCCACCCCAAGCATAAACACTCTTACCTGTGCCTGAATAATGCTAAGCCCAATGCCGCCGTCTCCTTTTTGAAAACTGATGAGCGCGATCTCCGGAGCGCCTTGTTGAGTGGGCGGCGTCCCTCCGGTCATCGCCAAATTGCTCGTGCTCGATACGGATCCATTTCGTACGAGCGGAACCGTCGTGGGCGATTGATAACCGCCGTTCTGAAAAGAAAAGAAGAAACAAAATTAGGCTAACATAACTCATAAATCAAAAACATGCCTAACTGGGTTGGGGTTTTAAATTATTTTGCTTGGATACAAATGGATTTGGATTCGGAGTTTGGCTGTTCCTATTCTTAACAGATTATAAGTCCTGCAGCCCAATCGTGGTCACCTGCGCCTCGCACTGTTGCCCGAATCGATAATTAGTCAAATAATCATTATAGGAATGTAATTGCTGAGCCGTTTGATGTCGACTATAATACATTTCCACTTCGTCAAGAGCGCTCGTCGGATAGCCGAAATCGTGTGCGAGGACGCCGCCGTATTCCGTGGAACTGAGCGGTCGTCGATCGCCGCTACTTCGACGCCTCAGAACGGCCGTCGAGGAAATATTGCCACCACCACCGACCTGATTACTTAGCGGAGCCCACGATCGAACGGAGGCGGGCGAGTTGGTCATGCATCTTGGTGACGAAGACGGAACCAGAACGGAAGCATCCGGAAGAAACGGCGTCGGCACACCGCCGATTCGATTGACGAAATCCGAAGCCGAACTAGTCGATGCAGCTGAATCGGGCCGAGGCGAATACAAGGGTCGATCACCGCCGTTGATCGGACCTCCGGTTGCTCCAGTATTCGCGCAATAGACATCGCCGTCGTGATGCGACGATTGCGCTCGGGCGGACGAGCTCGAGCTGTTTCCAAATCTCGTTTTTCGAGGCATCTCACGTTACAGTCGCAAAGTCCAACAAAGTAAGGACTCAAATCGGAAATAAAAGTTTTCAATTTTCTCCCTCTGCCAGGTCCATCAAACAGATTGCCAATAATTCAATCTTTGTCAAATCCGAACCATTCGTCATCTAGATCGAAAACTCACTAAACCTCAATTTCCTCCACAAAATCCAATGGACGCGAAAAATAGATAACGTCTACTACGACCCGACCACGACCTCAACCGCCCCTCACTGATCGTTATCCGAGCGAGACCAAACCACCCTCCTCGACCAACCCAGTCCGGCCAACAGGCGGCACCGAGCCCGCCCGAACCTATCCATATTCCCATAGATGGATCGACTAAGCCGCGTCCAATACTCTCTCCATCACCCTACGCGTTGATTACCACGGACCAACCAAACCTACGTACAATATAATCTTAGGCGGAAGGACGCCTGCGGGGCTCTCTCTCGCTCCCCCTATTTTTTCTTCCAAAAACGAAACCGACCAAGCGTATCCGAGTCGTAGTGGGAGAAAAGAGATAGAAAGAGCACCACGGAGCCACTAAGGGAATCGGCCTGCAAATGTCGAACTAAAGGCGTGCTCGCTCGCCCTCCAGGACCCCGAAAGCCCCGCTATAATAATACCAGCTGCCGGCGGTACAAAAAAGGCCTACCACCACCACCGCCAGCAGTCAATCCACTAGAATGGGAACTAGCTAGTAGCACCAGTAGCAACGACGGAAAGAACTCCTTCGGGTATCGCCGAACCAAGCTCGGTCGCCGTCGACCGCGTCATATCGTTTAAAAACGAGTATCCAATATCGCATCGGATGTAACGAGTAAGAAGCCGAAAGGGCCCCGAACCTACCATGGACAAATAAAAATTCAGCCAGCAGCAGCACTTTCCCATGAACGTTAGCCCCTCGTAGAAAAACATCTATTCCTTCTCCAGGCAATGACTGACCGTCGTCTAGCTGAACTTCCAGACCACCCGACCGAACGTCCGCTGCTTTTCCACGCGGGGATCTATCCGCCCAACCGACCAACCTTAGAGCGCCCGAACCATGTAGGGCGCTAAAAGAGAACATGAACGGACACAACACGCAACCAGCGTCCAGTCTCTTTCTCTTTTATCCCGGAGAATAAACGCCTTGTCGCCTAAGAAGCCACAAGGTACAGCGAGAGTCTCCCACGAAACGAACTGAATACTTGAGACTCGCTAGCTCTTTCAGACAGACTCGATAACAACGTATCGATTCTTCTTCGACGACGAGCTTTCCTCCTATCAATACGTTCGAATCGACCTAAAACTACGAGCGACATAACGTAATACTCCTCGCGCCATTGCTCAAGTACACTTAGGAAAGGAAACGACTCAGAATGAGTCCCGGACGGACGACGAGAGAGATGGAAGTACGCCAAACCCGAATACTACATACTAATCTTGCCGCCTATGGGAAAATACGATACTCCACCCCCCTCTCTGTCCACCCCAGTCCTATAAGCTTTCTTCCTTTCCACGACTCTCGCCTTCGGCATTTCCGGTCATCGGATGGATGGACGAGACCGTTGGCGTGTTGTCCATCCGCCCACTGAGGAACCTATTAAGACTGAGCTTACAAGCGATCCGTTAGCTATAGCTAGCCAGTGGTCGAGCAGAAACCGAGCGACCACTGGCGTGGACGAGCGTGAAAATAAGCTGTCCTCGTACGCACGACGCATATTTCTCTGCGAAGGACGTTCCCCGGGGAGTGGACCCGAGCCTTCTTCGTTTTCCATTTACCTCCCATGCCTATTCCCAAACAGAATGAGCATGGAGAAAGCCGCCTTCATCAACGACTCTCGAAACCCACCGAAGCAAGCCAAAAAATGAAAATAACCCGATTCCCTAATCGATTCATTAGCCATCCACGCTTTCATTAACGAGAAAAAACCTGCCTCTCGTTCATGACTGACATTAATCGCGAACGAGTCGAACGAATGGAACCAGCGCGCCCTCGTCGACAAACAGACCACCAACCGACCCATTCTAAATTACCTCATGATCCATTTCGGCCATCAGCAAAAAAAACGAAACCGAACACATTGGATGGAGGGCGAGCCACTCTGTGCCAGTCAGATTTCTGTGGTCCATCACTCGGTCAGCGGTCTCAATGTGGAGGACACGTGCACGGCTGGAACAGCTTTCCAAAATTCTTTAGCTGACAAATTGTTTGGACGAGTTTTTGAAGGAAAAAAAACTCGAAGTAAGCTCTTTTCCTGTCCTCGTTTTCGAATTGAACAAACTTTTCAAGCGCGAAATCGATCATTGAAATTATCAGAACGAACCTCAGAATTCAAGAAAATACTAAAATATGCAAGACCCAGATTCCAACTTTCCCTTACGCTCTATCGAAAAATCAATTCCTCCATGCGTGTGCCTACATGAAACGGTTCGAAAAACAATTTCTAAAATTAGAAAATGTGGAACCCGCCGATCGATGAAGAGTAAAGTAAACCAAACATGAAACGCCGCCTTTCCTATTCCTCGGTTTCTGTATCGAAAAAAATTCATGCAGAACTCTGGAAGAATAGACCAGCAGGACAAAGCAGTTCTGCAGAATTCGAGTGAGCTCATGATGCCAAAAAAGGTAGACCTACCAACTCACTGTTCAGTCCAAAATCAAATAAGAAAGAGACCTTCCCAATGCTGCTCCGTCTCCTCACCTTGTTGAAACTTGCTCTGCCTTGACCCAAATTCTTATAGCAGGAATAATATAATCCATTTTGTCCATTATTATTACGTCTGATGATCGATGGCGATTCATCACCGCCGCATCCAACGACAACGCCGCCTTGGCCATTTCGATAATGACTCCCCAAACTGTGACTATTCTGCTGAGCGTGGCGATAATGATTGCCATGATTCTGTTGCTGATGACACACTCCATTCGGGACGTAACGAAACGAGGACGAACGTAACCACATTTCCGGTGATGGCGATGAAGACGAGGTTAATGCCCATGGATAAATAACGCCATTTCTCGGACAAGTGGCGGCGAAAGCGAGATGACATCCGACACAATCATGCGCGTAATACTGATTTTGATGATTCCCATTTTGAAGAGGTTTTTCTCCTCGCCCGTCCACGATCACTACACCGAGGCTCGCACCACCACCACTGCCCGTTTCTTCTTCTCCAGAAGTGATCAAACGCATTTTTGAGCGCAAAAAGTTCACTCGCTCACTTCGTCCTTCCAGAGAAATTAGGTTTAGATCTCTCGGGGAGGAGGTCCGAGCGAGTTCGAACAGTCCAAGAGGACGACGGAGTCAACAACAACAATAAAGAAAAGAGACTCGAATTCGATCTGCGCCTCGAGTCGCACAATTGTTGGAGTGAAATTTTCTTGGAAACTTTTCTCACTCTTTCGTAATTTTACGGGAGAGAAGTTTATTGAATCGAGAGAAAAACCGTCAGCCAGACGCCGCCGAGTCGACCAACCACTAAAAGACGAACAATTTGGGAGGAATTCGAGGCAATAATAATATCTCCGGGGCGTTCGAGTCGGTGCCTAGAGCCGAGAGATCGTTACATAAAAGCCTCGCACTTCAAGATATCATCGACACGGATGGCTACTAACTACGACGAACCAATTCGATAAATCGGTCTCGCCCCTTAGGCTACGGTTTGGACCCCAGCGTCAAGGGAGCCGATATCAAATAGACCATCGGGTCGACCTCCCGACCAACTGGACTTCCAAGAAAATCGACGAGTCCATCGTCGTCCGGTCGTCCGCCTCTCGGTCGGAACAAAAATGAAACTTCCATTCAATTCGCTAAACGACTACCACTCGAGTGGCTGCCCACCTTGGACATACAAACTCCCTCGAACGCCTGCCAGCCCCATTCAAATACGGCTGCCGGTCGGTCGAGCAGCTAGCCGACGGTCGAAGAACGGGAGCCAGTCCCCTCGGGTGACAAACGACTAGCCAAAACGATGACTGCTCTTCATATATCAAATCGTCCGACCCCGCCCCGAGAAAAAATGTCAACCGAGGAGAGGGAAAAAGCCTCCACCAAATAAACGTACCACATCCGGGCAAATGTCTGTCCCGAGCGAGACCAGTCAGGAAACATACTCGGTTGACCTACGGACCCGCCCCGATGGACAATTGTTCGAGGCTTTAAGAAAAGCTATCCCTCTGTAGTTGTCACCTCCGATGTCCGAATGTCGCCGCCCTGTCGCGCCTTCAGTTCTCAATTCGTCATTCTCAATCGAGTAGAAATGTCAGCTACGATTTGTCGGCATGCGGCGAAACGACCGTAAAGTTGGCTTTCCTGATCCACCTAGCCGAAGGCAGACCACAGGACCGAAGATCCTGCATGAACCTATCAGAACCTACCCCTACCCCGATCACCATAGTAAAGTCCATCAACTCCGCCTCAAAATTACCTCCATTCACCAGAAAGAACCCTGCAGAACGAGCAACCTCTCTCTTCCCTTATTTCCTTCAACGAAACCCATCCAGAGTCCGACTACTACCCGCCCAGTCCATTCCCGATCCGCGCCTCGTCTTCAGTCTTTTTCCCTTATCGACTACTCTACTACTCTCGAATTGCGTTTCGAGTACGGCAATTTTCTTTGAAAAATTACGTAGTCACCCTCCCAATTGCCCGCCTTCTGCCAACCTCTCCAAACAAGCAATAAATACACATGCAAGGGCGTATCGCCACTTACCTGTCCATTCGTCGTCGAAGGTCCGATCGAGCCAGAGCCGCCCATATGCACAGTCCACGATCCGGACGAAGACGGTTGCAAAATCATACGACAGATGTCTGGAACAGAAGTGACAGACGTTAAGATTAATCATGTCAGAGAGAACTTTTAAAGAAGAAAAAAGCGAGCACTACTTACTTCGTTGTAGTAAACTCTCCACGAATTCTCGTAATCCGTTCGGAATACCTCGGACGACTTGGGGCGAATAACCATCGTCTGGTAATAAGAATGGTAATTGCAAATCCAATTCTTCTTCCAATTGCACTAGTTGCCCGTCCATACGTAACGCGTCGTCCACCTGCTCTTCCGCGACCTGAAGAAAAAGAAGGATGCACTGTTTAGCCTGCCACAGAAAATGAAGAAGGCATTTCAACTTACCTTGACCAAATTCTGAATCAAGTCTCGATCCAACGGCGGTTCTCCGATTTCCAATCGATAACGTTCCAGGAGGCTTCGGATTTGCAAACTGTTCAATTTGATCGAGGCCGAATGAAGAGCCGAAAAATTCTCGGGAACCTTCGGCATTTGAAGGAGTTGCGATGCCTGGAAATGAACAGAAAGACTATTTTTTTAACTGAGCGGGAGATTTGAAGAAATCCACTTACCTGTAAAATTCTCTCCAAACGACACTCGGCCGCCGCTTCCAAACCTTGCTTTTCGGACCACGCTTGAATATCGGCTAAACGACGACGCAAGCTGACGCCCCATTGATGAGTACAATACGCGCCGCCCTCGCGACTGACCAACCAATTGAACAGGTACATATTGATGTAATGAAATAATTGCGAGAAGATTTGGATCGTCAACGCCGCGTTAACTCGACAATGGCGCAGGACACTCATGGCTCCGCTGAGCATATGGATGCAGGGGCCTGAAAACAAGTCAAATTTCAAAGAAATGAACATCAAATAAAGTTCTAAATTCTACTTACTCGTAGCAGCGTGATCGTCCAAACTCATATCCAATACCGACGGCATGGCGGCGTGTAATTCTTGTTTGAAATAAGCGGCCAAATGATCGTAGGCTTTTTGCACGGCGTCGGCCATCGATTCTTGAGGTTCGGGCATCGTGCAGGCGTTTAATTCGCCGTCCAATTTTACGAAATTCAATAGCTCCGAACAATTGGCCATCCAAAAAGCCAACGGCATCGATTCGTGACAATGATCCTGCAACAACAAAAATGACCTAACGAAATATGATAAACGCGATTTCATGAATCGACTCACCTGAATGGTCACGTGCATGCGCCCAATGACCTTGGTCAAGAAGTCGGCCAATCGTCGATTCCTCTCCTCCGGACGTATTCCCGTTCGATAATGCGGCGATACTCGATATCGGCAACACATGTAAATCACGTAGGCCGGTGCCAATTTGAAATGAACGCGTTCGGCTTGAGTCTCGCGAAGAATCGACGCTAAGAATTCGTCTTCGGCTGAAAAAGAACGAGAAATCATTAAAAGATAATACAAAGGAGATAGAAAAATACGCTTACCGTTGTCCACGAGTTCGATAATCGCCGGAATCGCGTCGCGTCCGAATAGATTCGTCGGTCGGGGCGGTCCGGCTTGAGCTGGCTGCGGGAATATCGGCGGCGTTCGGCGTTGTTGAGCCAAAGACGATTGCGATTGATTCAACAACGATTCCGGCACTGGAGTCGCCAACGGCGGCCGATTGTAATGCTGCTGCTGTTGTTGGAGGACGATATCCTTTTGCTGCATGCCCGGAGCCATCGGAGTTGGTGTCAATCTGAAAATGGGATAAAAAGATATTAGCAAAAGAGCAGTGGGAATTCGAGTAATTCTCAACAACTTAAACAAAATTTGTGTGCACACTCCCGTTTCCCTGACCGACCCAACCCGAATTATTTCATTCAGCAGACCGTCGTTAAGTACGAATAAACTCCCTTCCTCCATGCAAAAGCAAACTGAACTCTCTCAACCACCCACCGACATGCAAGCAAACACACAGAATTTCAAACACATGGTAAACACACACGAACCACGAACGACCCCGAAAATGAAACCAGGCCGAATATACTTACGACGAGGATGATTTGTTGGAATTGGGCGAACGAT
>JAQGCW010000408.1:0-11991 GCA_034700065.1 Mesodorylaimus bastiani | reverse complement strand
CGAATCGATTTCACTCGGAACGGTATGGACAGGGATCAATTGCCAACAATCTCGAGTCGACTTTTCCTCTCGAACTGGCGGATACATTCCTCCGAGCAAAGCTAAGGCGCTTTGAAGCGTACGGTCCACATCCATGGTACGTATATGGATCTTCAAAAATCCATAGTTTATATTTCTGCATTAGTTTTTAAAAAGGAGCTTGCAACTTACTTCGTCCAAATTTGGTTTGCTTGATAGAAATCCAGTATCGATGTATCTCTGTCGGAGGAAGGTCCCGAAATCAAACTGTTCCCTGAGGCCGGTCTAGAAGTTGAGAGACATCCAAAGATGTGCCAAAAACGCCATAGCGAGTTGCCGATGGACGAGCAGACCTTTGTCAACTCAGCAAATCCATTATGCCAAGTCCAGACAGGATTTTTAGTGTCCGTTGGGAAAGTTCCGTAATTGGGTGATCGATTGCCATGGCGCCAAACCTGGAAACATTTTCGTTCTTATTTGGCTTCGTCTACATGTGCATGGGCTAGTTGGAGAAAACACCCTGATAGAGCGATTACAGTCATCTAAATCCACACTGGATCCATGGTGGATCCTCCGACACTAGCTGAGGCGGCCTCAGCTATGACCTTCCATCCAGTCAGTTGCAGCATACACATTTCAAACATAAAAAAAACATCAGAATCTGGCAGATCAGAACCATAACTTACGATATGCACCAATTTCAATGTGTCCTCGGTTCCAGAGACAATTCGTAGAAAGCAGAATTGAATAACTGCGATGGTAATCAACAGCAAGCGCACGATTTCCATTCTTGGACTCAACTTCCACTTCACTTCAACACCCACAACGATGAGCAAAAACGGAGAACAACACTGAAGATTTTGGGCGAGGAAAGAAACTAGTTATGAGAAGAGTCTTTGATATCTAAACCAGACTCGGGGTCTTGTAAGGAATGCTGACAAGTAAGAGGGATCTTGCAGAAAATAAAATTAGGTTACCTAGGGGCACAACAGCGCAGAGATGTGAAATTGTATGAATTCGACTTTTGAACATCGAACAGAACAGAATACATGTAAACACAATGAATACGAACAGGAATGTTACCAGTTGGTTTACTGATCTTCCCTTTTCCTGAAAATCTTTGGTATTCGGGAGATGGCCATTCAATTTGTAAACTACTCTATGACGAACGGCGAGATTATAGTTGGAGGTACATGCCGATTGATTTGGACAATCCTCAGCTTTTTCGAGATGCAAGGAATTCGTCGTGTACTGCCAAATGCACTTCCAAAGATTACACCAAAGCAACGGCAAACTTCTTACCAAGAAAGAAAAGCCGACTAAATGACCCAAAGTTTACTTCGCTTTATCACGAACAAATGAAACACGTTCAAAAAAAAGCAAAGAAGTCAAAACTTGAATGAACACGAATCAGGAATAAGATATCGCTATGAATCGTATTGCGATTAATCGTGATTGGCGTGTCGTTGTATTGATCAATGCTTGACGTACGGGCGCAGACGACGGGCCGAGTAGATGATGAACTCGTCGCGCAATTTGTTCTGACGGGTTCCATCGAATTGATAACAAGCTTGGTCACCCGTCGAGCCGTCCCAATTCTCCACGATGACATCGAAGGCACGATGTTTCAACCATTTCATATCGTCGCGCAGATCCGCGAACCGAGCGATTTGGAATGCCATTGGCATTTGAGGCTCGTCGACGACCCGTTTCCACATTTCGGCACGGCACCACTTTTTCAACGACTCCAACGCGCATTGCTCGGCGGCGTCGGCGACTTCGATCAAACCGTACACGGACAACGTCTCCATGGTCACTTTGCCGGTGTACAAATATTCGATCATCGATTTTAGAGACCTGGTGGCCATCGTTGGGAATTTGTACTCGCCTTTCTTCGATTGATCCTCCACAACGAACGACGTCAATCCTTTGATTTTGGTTAATGAATCGCCGAACGCCATGGCCAACGTTTTGGATTGGATGGCGATGACGTTCTTGTGACAATAGAATACCTCATGGTCACGACTGATCAGCTTCGCGTCGGAGAAGCTCGAATTTTTCGGATCGTTGATCGTATTGAACAAATTCACCGCCAACGGAGAGGACGGTTTCGGAGTCGGAATTTGCATCACGTACGAGAATCGTTCGACCGGAATTTTGACGGTAATTTGGAATACCAATCGATCGGCGTCGGCCAAACCATATGTTGCACGGAACACTTTGGAATCGTTGTCGAACAACCAGCGGGCTCGGCAGTACGCCCGCTTGTACACCACCGGCTCGAGAATTACCATCACGCGCATCGTACCGTCGCCTTTGACGATGCCAATTTCGAACTCGACGCCGTCGCTCATCTCCATCGGGACCTCGTCGTAATAAATGTAAAAGGCGAACTTCGACTTGTCATCCATGTGTTGACGAAGTTGAGCGTGCCATCGAAGCGGAATATTATTGTACGCCGTGACGAAATCCTTTCGAATACCGACCGATGGCATTTTGAAATCTTTGATCCAATCGAATTCGGACCATTGGATTTTCCATTCCAACGTGAAATAAATAAATTTCGTACGTGCGTTCATTTCGCCGATTGATTGATCGATTGAATTAGACTAAGCGAAAATATGAAACACAAAGGAGAACGTACGGAACTGACTGATTTGTTCGAGAGTCAAATTGCAGAATGACGCGCCACGCAGCGAAAGAGAGCCAGACGAGAATTGCGCGATCCGCCATTAACTCGGATTTTAGTGTTTGTCACCTGTTATGCAGTTCAAGAGCGCAAATGAAACCGTTGCAAACAGTCCAGCCAGTTATTATAAATGATGCTAGTTATCTTTAAACAAAAATACTCTGGACGTCACGTGTCCAATATCTTGCATTCTCAACTTTTCTGTTCCTTTTATGATTGTAATGGGTTAGTATTACTGCAGCAAAATACCATGGAGTCATCCCAAAGGAACATTCCAAAATTCATGGGTTGGAAGGTAGGAGAATTTCACAGGATATGATTATCAAAGTGTGGACATCACACTCATTCAAAACTTCAAAATTTGCGGCAAAATTACTTCCGAACAAGATTCTTCAATTCTATCCTCCTGTGGTTAACTGAACTTGTTTTTGACAATGTCAAGCTTGTAAATCCAAAGCACCGAAATGTCCGTGGAACGTGCTGCTGAGCGAAACTTCAGTGCCAAAGTTTCTAAAATGTGTTATCCTCTTATCCTTTCCTCTTCGGAATTCCTCAGCGTTTTCCTAATACGGATTTTGGATCTAGACTTTGCCCTTCAGATGTACTTTCACCTTTTGGTCGATGGATTTGAGGAGAATAGGGTATCATTTTTCAACTTGTAATGCTTTCTTAGGCGAGGATCTATCTGAAAGAGACTCTGAACCCAAAGAGACAGAAATCTGGATAGGGAAGCTGAGCAAAGGGATAAAAGGGATTCGATTTGATACCGCGGGTTCAGTTTTTCCTTCTTCGAAGACCTCTGGCTCCAGAGCACTTCTCGATCAGCCATGTCGAACAATAGCTCTTGCGAAATCTCGCCCGGCCTCGAATCATTTCGTCTCGGTTTCTATTTCGGCACGTATTACGTGATCACTCCGTTGTACATCGTGCTCGGCTTCGCGGGCAATTCTCTACTTCTCTACGCTTTCAATAAACAAGCCAAAACCGAGAAAGCCTACGGTTACCAGATGATGTCGACGACGAGTAAAACGTTCGAAATCCTCTCCATGACCTTGTACATCCTTTCGTTCAAATGTCTCTCTGGCACGGAGAACGAAGGTGTACAATGGTTCATGTCCAACTATCCGCTGATGTGGTTCTCGGCCTATTTGGCCATCCCGTTGGCCAATGCCATGATCACGACGTCCTTGTATTTCTCCTTATCGATGACCGCCGATCGAGTGTTCGCCATGATCCGTCCGTTCGCGTATAAGAATTTGAATCATCGACGTCATCAGAATGCGGCCGCCGTCATCTCGGTATTCGTGGGATTCGCGAGTACCATATTCGATATTTGGCGATTCGATCCGTTGCCCGACGACGAACGAGCCCCCGGCGCGTACAAGATCAAAGCCGACGAAGAGTATCTGGCTCGGACGGTGCCCGCCGTACTTGCCCAAGTGCGTACGTTCTTGCGCGTGGGCGGCTTGGCCTGTTTGATCGGGCTGAACGTGGCCATGGTGGTCATTTTCCGTCGTAGGAGTAAGAAAGTTGGCCAATTGAGTCAGCATGATCATCAGAAAGATCTGGCGCGGAAGGAGGCCGAGAAATCGTTGATCATATTGACCGTATGGCAATCGGTGTTCACCACGGTAGCCAATCTGCCCTTGATCGTATTCTACGTCTTGGCTTATACGAGTCCCGAGTTCACCGGGTGTCTCGGATTGATCGTGGCACCCATTCCCGATTTGGCCTTGATCCTACCGGATGCCGTCGATTTCTTCGTCATGATCGGTGTGAATCGGAAATTGCGGCACACCGTGTTGGGTGCGTTGCCGCCCGTTTGCGGCTTGGGCCAAGGGTGGAGTATGACGACGGTGAAAGCGACCAATTCGTTGCAACACGGCGGACAGCACAGGAATTCCTCCGCAATCATTCACGCTTGAGTCGGATATGCGTCGTTTTTTTTTTTAATTTTGGGTGGAAATAGAAGTTGCCTGGTCTAGTGCACAGTTGAAGCATGTTTTGAAGCAGAGTATGGATGGAAGGAGTTCAAGCTTCGAATTCGACGTATTGAGCATTTTGAGAGTCGACGCATGTTGTCTTGAGAACTATTGGGAAAATATGGGAGGCGGTTGAAGAAATTCGAGACACGCAGATGCACGCAGGGAGAGAATACAAGGTTACCTACTACTGCACTGTTGACTAGGGGACTGCACTGTTGAGTTGTGTCACTGTGCACTCTAGGAGAATACAGCAGATGTACTGAACACTGACCACTGAACAGCTGGACTAGTCTGTTTCCCTGTGCTAAATATGCATTTTTAAAAAGAGACTGGGTTAGCGGCCTCGTGGCGTGGAGGTAGAATACCGGTTAGCAACCCCAGCGGCCGGGGTTCGATCCCACGTAGTGGCTGGGTTTTTATCTTCCTGAGGGCACAATAAAAAACCAGTTGCGAACACGGGGTGGTGACAGGCCGAAGGACAGCCGACCTTAAACAGCGATCTCCTATCAGCCCCTCCGTGCTAACCCTGCCTAGGCGGGAATCCAGTCTTCGTCGACAGGAATTCAGTTCCTGGATACGAGCTGGTGGACAGTACGTTAAAGGAAGTTTAAAAAGAGACTGGGTTACTGATCGTGAGACATTACAACCCATGGATGGGCAACTCATAACCCATAATCACCACAACTCAACTCGTAAACCCTGAACAACAACATCGACAAAAGTGCGTTTCCGATCAAATATCAACGTCATATGTAGCAAAATGATCGCAAGCAATCCGACTGAGAATACGATAGTGCAACTCAAACACTTCCACCCACAAAGCCTGAAAAGTTCACAAAATGCCTCTTGTGATCAGAACACCCAGGAAGCATCGGATTGCGATCATTTTGCCACATAAGAAGTTGATATGAAGCTCAAACACATGCAAAGTGTAAGAGGAAGGATTTTCAGGCCATAAAAATCTCAGCGAACACTTTTGCGCTGAATGCTTTTTTGATCGAGGCCTTTAAACTTAAATTGCATCTGCAAAAATTCAGAACTCGGTTTGCATTGTCACCGCTGGTTTTCTATTCGAGGTTAAGAGTTCTCCGAAACTTGAATTTTGCGCCATTTTTGAATAACCTTCACAACTGTTTGAAATATCAGGAATTTGAAAAGAAATCTCTTATACACGACCTCCTGTTTTTTTTTTAATCTGGGACTGGGGCGAGGTGATATTGTGACATGGTGTAAGACAAGGCTACCGGGGAATCTCTGAATATCTATTTTATCTCGAGGTCGTGATATTTGAAATGGATTTCGTCCAACGCTAGGTATTTCTTTCAGGTATAGGCGGTCAATCCATTCCAAATAGCTCGAGCTCGGAAAATCCGGACAAGTTCGAGATCCGCCCATGGTTACCCTTTCGGTCAGGGAATGTCTCTCAGTAAGCCTGTCTTAAAATTTTCAAAAGACACGATAAGATCAAAACTTCTTCATCCCTTGACGTGCTTTCATCTCCTTACTGACATAAACAAAGTGTCACTCGTCAAAGAAGAAACTCTCTTTTCTATCTTATCTCTTCGAAATATCCAACCACACAGTCTCATTGAAGCAAAAGATCAAAATTTCTACTTCCTAATTCCACTGGTATGTATTCGCGTATGCACTGTTCTAAAACGGGCGCCATCATCAACAAATAAGCAAACGCCTAAAGAAGCCCAGTCCATATTCCATCTCAGAGCCACTGATAAAAATTTGATAAGAAACCTTTCGTCAATGACGTCAATCATTCGGGTATAAATTTTCGATCTGTAGCCAAGGCTAAACGTTTATGTTACCAGCCGTGCTCAAGCACAGTGGCTTCTTTTCTTTCTTCTTCTTACACTCTTCAAATTATGGCTTTCCCTAATATGGGTAAAGATATCTACGGCGCTCTAGTGGCCGTACTTAGTTGCCTAATTCTGATGATGGCCATTTGGCTCTCGTTGATCCTCCGGCCGCCCATACCGACCAGACCGAGTTCGGCTCACGTGGTCACTGTGAATCAACCGCCGGTGACCTCATCCGGTGTTGGTGGCTCCAAATCGCGTCTTCCGCATCAAAAGTTGACTCAAGTGCCAACATCGTTGACCAATGATCAAAGAGAACAATGCTATCGTACTTGCCACTTGGAATTGGTCGAGAGTTTGCCCGAGAATCTGACGTTCAACGACGAAGTCCACCCGGCGTTGGCGTACACTCACGAATCGTGGATGAGATTGCTCGATATGGCCGAACGACGGGTGACCATGGCCGCGTACAAGTCCAGTTTCCGCGGCCGTCACGTGCTGGACGAAGAATTCCTCGCCAGCGGTCGATTGGGCGATCGAGTGTTCGAACGATTGCGAGCGATCGGTGTCGAGAATAACGGGATCAAGTTGGAAGCCGTAGAGAATTATCCGCCGAAAGATCGTGGAGACAACGAGGACGTGGCCGCCCTGACCGAATCCGGATCGATGGAACGCCGACGATTGAACATGGCGCGAATCGCTCGCTCGGGCGTTATGCATTCGAAATTCCTACTCGTCGACGATTCGCATTTCTATTTGGGTTCGGCCAATTTCGACTGGCGTTCGTTGAATCAGAAGATGGAATTGGGCGTCCACGTGGAGCGATGTCCGTGTTTGGCCAACGAGTTGAGGATTCTCTACGATTCGTATTGGGCGGCTGCCGTGGAGAGCTCGGACGAGTTACCGGATCAATCGTCGTTCAATGATCTACCGGCACTCACGTCGAAATCGAATCCGTTGATCGTTCGAGTCGGCGGAGTGGATACCGAAGTCCATATCGCGGCCTCCCCTCGACGATTGAACGGACACAAGCGCGATTGGGATTTGGACGCCATCGTACGAGTGATCGACGAAGCCGAGCATCGATTGGATATTCACGTCATGGATTACGTACCGTTGTTCGTCTATCAGAAACCGAAACGATTTTGGCCGGTGATCGACGATGCATTGCGACGAGCCGTCATCGAACGCGGTGTACGAATTCGATTTCTCACCGCCGCACTGCATTTCACCTCGGAATCGTTGCACGCTCTGCGATCGTTGGAAATCATGGGCCAAGCGATCGTGCCCTCGAACGGTGGACGTGTGGAAGTGAGGATATTGAACATCCCGGCGGTGACGGCGGCGCATCGATCGTTTGCACGAGAGCGAAGGACGCATCGGAAATTTATGCTCAACGACGATACTCTCTTGATTGGAACGTCGAATTGGAGCGGCGACTATTTCGCGAACACGACCGGCGTAGCGATCGTCATGAGACAAAAGGGCGAGGTGGATTCAACCGACGGCGAGAGTGGAGTCAGTTCCGACGATGATCGATCGCGTCCATTGATCGATCAAGCTCGACAATTATTCGAACGTGATTGGCATTCGACGTACGCCAGCGATCTGAACGATTATATCGAGAGGTGCTACGATCGGGAGACGAGACGGGATTCGTGCAAAGCGGGTAGGATGGCGTATCAGCAGATTTAACGTCCAAAGATGCTTAGAAGGCCGTTGATGGAGGAAATATGTGATCGATCGGTGTTGCTCGGGGATTTTGTATATGAGTTTTATATGTAAAAGCGAAAGTGCTTCAATTTTCATGTCTCAAGCGAGGGTTTCTTTAGTAATCTTTCATCAACAATACCAGTTTCACAACTCCAGTGCACTCGAAATTTTGAGATCTACTGATTAGGATCACTGATCATTCGATTGGTTCGATTCCTTTCGACTTTATCCTGCGAAACCCACGTCTGAAACAAAGGAAGATCTTCCAGAGTTGATGCTGCATCATTGCAGACTATGGTTAAACAACAGGATCCATCGTGGATCCACCCTGGATATACGGTTACAGTAATCCGAATCCATGGGGTGGATCCACGATGGATCCTTCGACTGCAGTTTAACCCACCAGAAGGCAAAATGCATGACAAGTTGACAAGGACACATTACACATGGCACATCAGGACACAGGACAGTTGCAATGCACAACTTCCTTCATCAGGAATCCGAAGATCAGACCTAATTGCAAATGCTTACTCCATAAAATCCACGGATCATCGTGCCTTTTCGTATCAGGGGCTCGTTTCCCCAGTCGCCAGAAATTCCTACTCAGGAGCGATTTCGATTTGGACGGGCGCATCATGTTCGCCAGATCCTGCGATTCTGAAGCAGAGAAATGCATGGTCAGTTTTTGAGTTGCGTAAAAGCAGTTATCCAGTTTTCTTCTGGCTCACCCGATAAGAGCATCGAATTCCTGTACATTTGCGCGCTTCGATCCCAGATTGATGGCTAAAATGTTATCAAGGTTCTCCTCCAAGATGTTAAAGGGGAATTAATGAACTCTGCTACCGCGCGCCAGCAGACATTCGTTTTTCACCCTTAACCGTATGTTGTCTGCTTATCATCCTATAAGAAGTTTGTCTGCTGGCGCGCGCTAGCAGAGTTCATTAATTCCCCTTTAAAGTTCACTCGGTTTAAGTTCCCCACTGTCCTGACTCTGATCAAAAGTTAACCACTCACTTTGGCAGATACATTCCAAACCAGAACACTCATCATTCCGATCAGCATCAAAACCACGACGTCCGTTCCCAATTGATTCCTATGCATGATGGCGATCGGTAAGAATCTCTCCCTCGCATGGGACTGAGTGCTGCTGATCGTCCCTCTTGATACCGCACGTCCACCCGAAGGCCTAGTGGGATCTAAAATAGTCACGCACCTACACCCATGTACACATACAAACTCGAAAGCAAATATATAACTATTCGTCAATTTTTATCGACTGCCACATACGAAGGGAGTACACATATTTGAAATTTGATCCCTCCGTGTCCCAGCCTCTCGTCCTTCCAAGATTGTCAATTCCGAGAAGGGTTCGTATTAGGTACGAAACGATTGTGTGTTCGAGATGGGGGAAACAGGAATAGGAACGAGCTAAATAGGGAAATGGTGGAAACAAGAGAAAGGTCGCGCGATCATGCACCTTTTACGGGGTGATAAGCCCTCTAGAATGTGAGGATGTGGGAGGGTGGTCTCACATGGAAACAGCAGACGATCGTGTCAATCAAACGATGATCGACGAGTTGGAATTTTTAGATAGATCAAAATGGATCAGGTTTATATCAAATATAAAGTGTCCATATGTCACGTGGATCTATCAAAAGGGATCCTCTTGGGTGAGTACTTCGTAAGGACAAGCAACCCGTCGTTGATCTAATCAAAGAAATCACGACGGATTGCTTCTGGAAAACAAGATGGATGACCTTTTTGACGCAAGTAGAGAAGACCCTGACGAGGTGGCATCTTTCGTGTCCAGTGTAATGAGATCAGTAATTATTAATGAGTCGAGGATCTCGTAGAGTTCGATGCTCGTTCGTGATTACTACCGTCCAGTCAATCCGGACGTCATCGCATTCTGAAATTCACAGATGCACAGGAAATGAAGAAGGAAACTAAGGTATGACTAATTACATAAAAGGGAAATGAAACTTCATCGCTGCTTAATTAATTAAAATATCCGAAAAATGGCCCAGAACACTTGCCGCCAGCGCAGTGAAAAAAAGAACACGACTTAGCAGCACAGACACACAAAACGAACATGAATAAAAAACGCACCAGGTGAAAGTTTTTAAAAATCCATTCATCTTTGGAAAAATCGAATAAGACTCTGTCGAACTTGACGAGTTTCACGCGGGGAAAAAAATAAATTTTAAACGAAAAAGAATCCGTTCACGTAATTTGCACACAACCTTCGCCCGTTTTCGCACATTCAGTGACGATAATGTCCTTTAGTATCCATTATTTCGAGGCGGATCGCCAGTGCTCGTCCATAATCGCCTCAACTCCTCGATATCGTTGATACTTTTCAATTCGACCATGTCGAACGGATTGCAAGGAGAGTTCTCGAATTCTTCCAATCGGAGTCGGATCGCTGATTGCGTCGATTGTCCATCGGCGGAAATGTTGCTCGAAGGCATTTTGGCGGCGATCACCGGTTGAAGTATTCCATTCGCCGGAAATGAGCGAAAAGTTGCTGCGGCACTGATCGGCGATCGAACGGGCGTCGTGGAATTCGATAACCCATCGATCGTTGGGTAAGAAGTCATCGACGGGCGGCCGAACGAATTCGCAACTGACGATTGAGCAATCGGATTCACTGATGGCCGATGGGTCGACGAAACCATCGGCGGCAATGATTGTCGCTCGAACGTTGGAATCGTGCTGTACGTTGATGGCAGCGGCATCGGAATCGGCGGATACACGCAGCCGTCGATCACATTTCCATCGACCGATTTCATCGATCCATTCGAATTGATCATTACCGTCGAAGGACGAAATTCTGTCACATGCGTAATCGATGAATTATCCAATCCGGGTCTCGGAATCATCGCGTCCGAAAACCGTCCACCATCACCGCCGATCAGATACGCTGAATTCGTGTGCATTTGCTGAGCCATTGAAGCAAAGCCCGTGCTGGTGATACCGTTCGATACATAATTCGTATTTCCAACTGCCGTCGAATCCAACGGAACGTCCTCGCTGGCCGGAATCGACGAATACGAGGACGATGCGGACGAACTGATGATCGTCGAGCATTCGCTTTCCACAGACGAATCGTTTTCGAGCGGATGTTGTTGTTCCATTTCGGGGTTCGTCGCATGTTTCGATTGATGATGTTCGGCGGATCTCGGCGTTTCCGGTGGCTCCAGAGTCGCGTATCGTTGAAGATTCATATGGAAATCTTGTACGGCCCGCTTTTCCATCGAGAAATCGTACTGAAAAGTAGAAGAACTCATCAGATATAAGTTCTTTTGGAACATTTCGAAAATGATTGGGTTTGCTGTGGAAAAGGATCCACGGGCATCAAAATCTGCAAACTTCTATTGGCAAATTCTAACGGAATCCGTAAGACGTTTCTATTGTATGCAAAAATGTGACTGCAGACAGATACAAAGGTGCAAATACTATGTCTCAAATTGTCCACAAAGTCAAAGTCAAAGTCAAAATCCGTTCCCGTTCTAACAGGTTACACCTCCCTGCTGGTGATTCGTATCCATCCGCACTATGTACGAACGTCATCGGCCTCACCTCAGAACATCGGCCCAGCGCTCATCTCTGGTTTCCTTAGCCTTTGAGCCAGTGGGGGACCGAAATCCCGGCGAGTAGGACACAGCGCTGGTGCATCGCTACTATCACCGTTTGACTCCCAGTCCGAACACCGGTTCCTATTTATCTACTCGTCCCTTCTGGAACTTTCGAACCGCTAGGTTGGCGGGACCAC
>JAQGCW010000407.1:0-12006 GCA_034700065.1 Mesodorylaimus bastiani | reverse complement strand
GAAAATAAGCTTACTCGTGCTTCTGTTAGGAAAACAGGTTCTGTATTTGTGCGCAGCTTCTTTTTCTCCTTGGTGTATTGTGATTTCTCGTGTTCTGTACTGATTGGAGTAAAAAATCGATAGAAGATAGTGTTCAAAGATTTGGATGAACTGATCGGCTGATTGGCCGTGAAATATTTTGAATGATCGTTGATTTCGTATTGGTTTTTCGGGATAAGTGATTTTTTATCTTTTCAGGCGATCGATATTCATCAGCCTCGACAAGAAACCGACCGTTCCGAAATCGATCTGATCGATCAATCGCAAATGTGATCGAGTGGAATCCGGGAAATCGAACCACAGCATCGTCTCGATGTTCGCCACGAACGCCATCGGCCTATTCTTGGGCATTTGGAGTTTGATTTGGTTGATCGATTATTATTTTCGGCTGCGAAATTTCCGCGCTTACGTGCAATTCGCCGAGAAGACCGGTCTCGTGGTGAGTCCGTTTCAAATTCGTCTCTACACCGGACGTTTCGAACGATCGCTATTACAATGGGAAGCCCTACGGCGGCCGATGGTCAAACGCCTATTGGACGCGTGGTTCTTCGTCGGGATTGGATCGGCGGTATTGGCCAGCGGATTCATGTTGTATTTACTCACCACCACGTTGTACGTTCAATTGGCGCCGTGCGTGATCGCTTGCCTTCGATGGGTGATCGGATTCGTATCGTTCGATCGATTGGCGTCGAGTGCGGCGGTGGCGATTAAATCGACGAGCGATGGATCGGTACAAACGACTACGACGACCGGCAGAAATGGCGGAGGATTCGCGGACGTGACGGCGGCGAGTAGCGGCGGAATCGTTCCGATCATACCCGGTGTGAATATTCCGTGGAGTCAACTGCCGTTATTATTTATCGTTTTGGCATTTTCGGGTATCATTCATGAATTGGGTAAGCGAGGCTGGTTATTTCATTTTTTGGATTGATGTTTGGGATGACTGGATTCTCGATCTCATCGCGATGGAATCGACGTCAGTGCAATTGAAGTTCGACGATCGATCGATGCCCAAATGATCACTAATCTGTTCCATGTCTTTTTCTTTTAGGTCACGCTTTGGCAGCAATAAACGAGAACGTGAGCGTCAGCAATTTCGGCGTCTTTATGTTCGGCATATATCCGGGAGCATTTACCGAATTGGACAACGACAGTTTGGAATCGGCCACCTTATTTCGTCGATTGAAAATCTATTGCGGCGGTATTTGGCATAATCTATTCGTCGCATTCGTGGCCGTCGCTTGTCTCTCGTCGATGCCCACCGCACTCGGACCGCTCGGCTATTCGCACGGCAAAGGCGTCGTCGTCACCGACGTCCGTCCCGAATCGGGTTTGGCCACCGACGGCGGTCTACGCGCCGGCTACGTGATCTACGCGATTAATCATTGCAAAGTGTTCAACGAGGACGATTGGATTCAATGTTTGTCCAATTCGAATCGTCAAAATTACGGCTATTGCGTACCGCGTGCGGAGGTGACGGCGAACGTGGCCACCAACGTGGTCAACGTGCACGGCGAATTGTATTGTTGCGGCGACAAGGCGAACGCCACACAATCGCATTTATGCTTCTATTCGAAATCGATGAACGAAACGACGTTGGAGAATATGTTCGAATACAGTTGCTTGCCGGCGCGTTACGTCACCGATCATTCGATATGTAATCATTCGTTATCGTGCGGGCAACAGGCCAAAACCAAATGCGTCTACGCGGCTCTATTCAATTCGACGAAATTGATTCGATTCCGCGTGGCGAATCAATCGAAACCGGTCCTATTCGTTGGATCGCCGGCGGCTATTTTATCCCACGTCTCCGTCGGATCGTTCGTGCCCAAATCGCGTCTAGCACCGGCCATCGTACCGATTTGGTTGGATTTATTCTTTCGTTATTTATTCACATTCTCATTAGCATTGGGCTTATTGAACGCCACGCCTTGCTACAGTTTGGACGGACAATACATTTTGGGCGTGCTGACCGATTCGTTGTGTCATCGACGTCGGAGTAAATGCGCCACGCCTCGACGAAAGGAATTGGTTTATAAATCGGTTATGCTCTACGGAACATTGACATTGATCGGAGTCGTACTGATATCGATCATTCCGTTTCTAAGGGTTTGGATATGATCGATCGGATCGATCGATTGGAACGGTTGGGTAATGAGTTGGTTTTTTGTTCGGATTTTGGGGTGGTCTCTAAATTATGTACAAATTTTGTTGTTTTTTTCTGTTGGAACTGGGAGAAATATTATTTTTTAATTATTTTTTAAAGTTTCTGATGAAAAAGACACAAATTAGGGCTCAAAACATGAGACTATTGCGCTTTTATTCGGATTATTTTTTGAAATATAAAATGCGAAATTATAGAATTTTAAAAAATAGTAATTACCTTTTGAAAACTTTTCGTTCCACTGTAGCTCGGGCGGTTTCTTGTTGTTCTTCGTCGCGTTTCGTGCTCGATCCACTCGATACGGTTCGTTTGTCTTCCGTACGATCTTCGGTGCTCATTTCTTCTTCCTCTTCCTCCATGCCCATTTCTTCTTCGTATTCCGATTCCTCGTCCGACGATTCGGTTTTGACCAAAATTCCAATCTTCTGCCCGAGCCATCGAGTTTTCTGGACGACGTCGTCTTGCATCAATTTGAAACACATGGCGATCAGAGCCATGCCGAAGAGAAGGTACAGGGAGCAGATGATCAGCTTCTCCTGCGAGCCGCTGTCCAACGAACGTCCTGGGACCATGTCGCCGAAACCTGGAAAGTAAGAAACACAAAATATGAAATTAACTACACAGAACACATAATGTAATGCAAAAAAACTTAGACTTACCGATCGTTGTCAAAGTAATAAATGAGAAATACGCTCCTTCGAACAGATCCCATCCTTCCCAAACTGCGAACAAGACGGCGCCGCCCAGAATGAACAAGACGACGGTCAGGATTCCGACGATTACTGGCATCTTCTCGGTTTTATAATTATTGCCCGCTTTCCGTGCGGCCGATCGCAAACTCGCCTCGTCCGATCGTTTCGACATCGTACTTCGTTCCTCGGACGGGAGCATCGCCGTTCGATGAGCGATCGATGATGAAACGCCGGCCGGACCGGTCATGGACGTGGTGAGTTGGGCCGGCTTGGCTTCTTCGTCCAAATACACGACATCGTCCGTTGGTTCGTCATCGTCGTCAGCGTCCTCGTCCGATGCCAAATTGTCGATCGTATCGTCCTTCTCGTTATCGCTGATGACGATTTGGGGAACCTGAAACGAAAAACACAAAAATGATGTTCCCAGCAGCGGTAAGAGAAGCAAAAAGAATTCGAACGCTTACCCTCGGCTCCTCGATGGTCAGTCTTTCCTCTTCGGCGTGTTGATCGTCCGCGCCGCTCGTACTTCCCAATTTGACGCACGAAAGCACGGAATCGGCTTCGGTATCGATCGCTTGTCCTTCGATCATGACCGTCGGTGCAGCCGCCATCATCGCCGCCGACGCCGCGCCACCTCCACCGTCGCTCGCTCGTCGATTATGTCGCAATCGTTTGATACTCGGCGTCGCTTTCATTTCCATCACGATCTTGCCGCTCGTGGCCGCCGCCGATGACGAATTGACGTAACGCGCCGATCCGGTCGTGGTCGAGTAGAACACGGCACCGCCCTCTTCCATGACGGGCGACGGGGGACCGTCGTTTCCCGATCGACAACACGACGAGCACCGAATTTGGCATCGTCGATGTTTCTTATGGCTCGCCGCCGTCATCATGGCCAATGACATCGGTTTATTATTGTCGTCGTCCAATTTACTATCGCCGCCGTTCGGTTTTTGGCGATTTCGAAAGAGATCGACGGCCGAGCGAGTGCGCCGAGCGAAGTCCAAGAAATTGCGAACTCTGCAACCAAAAGGACTCTTTTTGGAGCTCACGACAAATAAAATGACTTTCCGAGGAAGCACTCACCTCGCAGACGCGCTCGACAGAAACGTGCCACCGCCCATGCTCGTCGACGATCCATCCACGACCATACTTCGCATACTTTGACCGCGGCGCATCGGTGGAACCGACCGGCTTTCGGCGTCTCGTCCGCGCGATCGTCCGCCGGGAAGAGAGCTGAAAGAAAAGAAGATTGATGGCTCGCTCGAAATGCAGGGCGATGAATCAACGAAAAAACCGTCGATACTGGACCCAAACCAAACCAGAAAACCCCACTTACTAGCTATCCCATTGCTTCTGCACTTCCGATCGATCTCGATAATCTCGTCCTCCGCGAAAGCTCTTCATACTTCTCGTATCGCTGAACGTCTTCTGCTGCTGACCTTTGCCCGGCGCCGAAGTGTAACTTCGCAAACTGGCGTGTCGTCGCAATCCGCTCGGCGTTTGTCCACGGACGCGAACGCTTTGACCTGAAAAAAAAAACACAAAAATAGCTCATACACGCAAAGGCAAAGCGAAAAATAAAATCAAAATCACTTACCTCGCCGCAAATTCGACGATGTCCCAGCGAATCGGAAACTCAACGCCGCCCGTTTTATGCGGCGTCTCGTCTTCTTCCATCGACAATAAGCGCAACAAATCTTGAAATAGATGAACGTGAATAATTGCGCCAGCGTTTCGGCGATATTGGCCAAACATAGGAGCATCAAAGGGATCCCGACCATGGCGTACAGGATCGTCACGCCTCGTCCGATTCCAGTTTTCGGACAAATATGTCCATAGCCTAAAAAATAGAAGTTCAGATTTCTTCGAGCGTCAGATTTTCAAGTTCAGATCCAACCGAAGAGACAAATTCGAAAAAATTGACTTACCAATAGTCGTGAAGACCGTGATGGAATAAAGTAAAGCGCCCAAATACGTCCATTGGTATTTGATATTCTCGTCATCGCCATCATAACCGCCGAAGTTGACCGCTTTGACCATGTCCTCTTCGTAGACTTTCAACAGACGATCGGCTTCCGATTTCCATGATTCCTCCTGAACATGGAAAATTCGTCATTCGATCATCACAATCGGTCAACAAACAGAAAAAAAACTTGCACTTACTTCCAGTACCAATTGCTTCTCCGTGAATTCCAGTAGATCTTGAATAAGCTGAAAGTATGCTTCTCAGTTTCGGAAGAAACAACAAAAAAGTAAGCAAAACAAAAACAAAAATGATACCCTTACCTTCTTCGTGGCATTTCGAATTCTCCATTGATATTCCTCCTCGTACGGTAATTCGATAGCCCGAAATATGACAGCGCCCAAGATCGCATAGCCGACAACCAAACCGCACAATCCCTAAAAAGGAAGAAGAGAACATTATCATTATTATCTTCTTGAAAGATAAAGTGAAGTCAAAGTCATGAATGAGCCACTTACCACGTGAGAAAATAGAAACGCCAATAACTGAAAAGGAAAATGCATTAGTAAATGAATGACCAACGAAGAAAACGAGATCAGATTTTTGCACTGAAGGAATCAACAAAGTCCAACCCAATACCTGTTTCCCGACAGATTTCACACGAAGCAAAAACGATCGCAATTTGTCGCTCATTCCTCAAAAATCTCTCTGCTGAACCTTATTTCTCCGGATGTAAATCAACGAACAACAAGAAATATCTCTACTGCGGTAAACCTCATTCGGCGTATAAGCCCTTGCCGAAATATGGCCAAGCTCCTTCTACGAGTACTCTCGGACTCGCCCGGAATCCTCGCTCGGTCGATCCGAGATAAGAATCAAGAAGCCACCGAACCACCACCCGACGAGCCAGTAGCGCCCGCCTGCCCTCCAGGCCGCCAAACCATCAGGAGCCACTCGGATCGAAGGTTATTGCCTTTTCAGTCTTTATATTGGACTAGTAGGCAATCCTCCGATGATAGCCCTAGCCGGGGAACCAAAAAACCGAAAGCACCAAAAGTCATCTCTTCCCATTCGGGCCACCAGGGAAATGGAAGACCACTGACTCCTCGCTCGATCGATCGAAAGCGAGTATCGAAAATTGCCGAGGAGCAAAGAAGAACATAGGAAGAAGCGCGAAGAAACTGATACTCTTGCACTTACCAACCAGTTGCTTCGTTTGGGCGTTTCCTCCTCGTATTCGTACTCGTATCCAATATTCGAAACGGATGTTATAGCGCTGGCACGCTGCTTACAAATCACTCCAGCACCACCACCAGCGCCATCATGTTCCGTAGATGGTGGTGGTGCGCCGGGCGCCTCCGAATGTCGAATATTAGCAGAGCGTAGTGCCCTGGAGACAGCCACATTCATCTTACGACAAGTCGCCCATCCAACCCGACTGACAAGAACTCCTCGGGGAAACCAGCCGAAAGCCTCGACCACCAACAATTCGAGTGAGACCTCGAAAGTTCAAGTTCATCGTCCATCACTCTCGAGACCCTCGGAGATGGGAGCTGAATGGTTCCTAATTCTGGGACGATCTCACCCCGAGATCTAAGCAAGAGCAAGGTCACGCAAACAAGCGAGGGCAATTGACGACGAGGAGACCATCGTGCGTGCTCATCGGGTTTTCCAGCCGGCGCCTGTTGCAAGAAGTTCCGAATCCAAGACGTTTAGACGAGCGGCCATCAAATGGATCGAGGATGAGACGATATGAGCTCGATCGATTGGAGATAGAGTGAATCAATAGATACTGAATCCTTGATTCGAAGGAAGGGCGACCGGAAGGAGGAAGATGGCCACGGCACCCAGCGGATGCGAGGGTCAAGAGTGGAAACTTTCATTTGCAATGCACATCGAACAAATCAATAAAAAAAACAAATAAAAACGGGCATAAAAGCTACTCACCTTATACAACAATCCGAATCGCACGACTTCTCTCCACGCAAAAATTGACGATCGATCAAATTCCCGCGTTCGTTTTCTTCAACGCCGCCAGAATTCGTTTCTTCTCTTCTGAAAGGAAAAATAATTGTTAGACCTTTCCACCAGACATAAAACAAACCAAGACTTGAAAAGAAACTCACCAATATTCTTCGCCAGCGGCAAACTGGCGACCATTCGTAATTTATGAAATCTCAATAAGGCTTTCTCGCACGATCGGACGCTTCCGCCGACGTGAATCGTCCGTAGTACGGCCGGCGTTTTCCCGATTTTCGATACGAACGGCACGACGCTGGTCAATGTTGCCGTTTCATGTCGTCCGATTCGAATCAAAATTATTCGCGTTTCGTCGTTGAAGAGCTTCACTGAAAAATTATGCGAATTTTAAGAGCTATCACTGACAAATCATACAAATTTCAGGCTTTTGCATAAGGCAAATCGAAGAATGAGATCAAATTCAGACACAAGAAACATAAAATTTAGCATCTACTGTACGATAATAAAAACGTTTACAAAGTTGTTGAAAATTTACAAAATTTCAGACTTTTGCATTAATATATGCGATTCAAAGGTTGATCAAATTCATACAAAGAAATACAAAATTTAGTATCAATGGATCATAAAAACTTTGGTTTCATGACCCATAGATGCTTCCATGAAAAATTCATGTCTGAAGTACGAATTAAAAATCGACAAGAAACTTACCATGCAACGTTTGTTTACACGCACCAGCACCGAAATCTCCGTAAATCGAACACAACGCGTCCCAAATCGATCGATAAATATCCTTCGAGGAAAATTCCAGAGCGGTTTGAGCGTATTGATAATCCGGAACGATTTCGGCCAGTAGATATCTGAAAATCAAAAAGAAAAAAGAAAAAATTTAAAAAATTTAAAAAAAAATCAGAAAAATCAGAAAAATCAGAAAAAAATTAAAAATTGCTTACCGATTTTTGAATTTCACCATTTTCGAAGCCGATTTTGTCGATAATTGGTGTTAAGAAGCAAAATATTTTGAATAAATCGATCAGGAATCGATTCGAAACATCGAAAAATCAATCGATCAGAAGAGAGAATCGATCGATCGATTCTCAAGCGTGAAGTATAGGCGGTAAAATATAGATTCAGGTTATATGCATTTTACCGCCTGATCGAGTATGTAGATTTATCCGAACAATTAGCATAATAGGTATAATTATTTCTAAATTGCTTCAAGGTTTTTCCGATTGATTTAATTCCGATGATTACTCAGAAAGAGCAATGATCCTAAAACCATATTTTACCCCACTCCCTGTTGACCGATTTTCGAATAAATTTTCAGAGACGCCCCCTCCGAAAATTTATTTTTTCTTCTCTTCTCTCCCTTTCTATATAATACTAATTTCTATCCGATTACGTAAAATTTTGATCATCCAATCGATCGATTTTGATTCAAAAGGTAAGTTTTCTTTCTTTAAATATTTCTTTGATGAAAATTTTATAAAATTAATTTATTTTTTGGTTTTTTTCTTTCAGGCAACGCTCTTCTGTCGACGATTTTCCGACAACCCACGCCACACATCCAACAGCAACAACTATTTCAATCGCGAAAATGGCGTTCGTCGTGAAAACTTTCACGAACGGTTTCGATCACGGCGACGAGGAAGATGTGGAGGATCCGAAATGTTGCCATTCGGTTTTGGAATTGCGAGGAATCATCGAAGAGAAGAAACGAGCATTGATCAAGACGATCCAAGACGAGGCGGACTCGTTGAAAGCAATCATGACGGTAAGTTTTTCTTGAGGTTTCTTTCACTTTGTCTATATTTTGTTTTTTTTTGTTTATTTATTTTCCCTTTTCTTGTTAGGAGCTCGGCATCTCGGCAATTTTCTTTTTCTGGCGAGAGGTCGAGAGAATTTTGGAATGCTAGGCAAAGAGCCAATCCTTTCATTTCATAAAAGCTCGAGCTCGGATTATCTTGAAAATTTTGAAAAGAAATATTTCCGGCGCTCCCGTTAGGCTTCGAGCAACTAGAATTTCTCCGGACATTCCGAACTCGAGATTTTTGAAAAGAATGGATGCCTATACCTAGCATTGGCCAAAATCCATTCCAAATATCTCGACCTAGAGATAAAACGGAAATTCAAATATTCTCTCGTAGCCTACGATTACTAAAAGTTTCTTTCGAAACTTTCTAGCAACGCCACAACGGCTATTTGCCATGCGACGAACTTCGCCGCCGAAATCAATTGGCCAAGTCCGTCAACGAATTACAACGCGTCAAGGAGGAATTGTTATTGACTCAATCGGATTCGAAGAAAACGAAAAGCGAATTGGAGACGACGTTGGAGAAATTGCAAAAGACGAAGAACGATTTGAACGCGGCCTTGGCGGAATCGCAAAAAGTCAAAAACGAATACATGGCCGCTCAATTGGATTTGCAAAAGGTCAAGATCGAGTTGAATTCCGCTCTGTCGGTGAGTGGTTCTTTTGGATTTCGATTTTTTGTTTCCTTTCCTGATTAATGTTTGTTTTTATTTGCAGGAGAAGAAAGCCTTGCAAGACGCCTGGTTGCAAATGGACGGTCAAATGGAGTCGGTCGTGAAAATCAAGAACGGATATCACGCGAAAATTTTGGAATTGGAGGTATGAGCCGCAGATTTCTTCCACTTTGTTTCGTTTCTTTTCTTTGTCATGATTCCTTAATTTACTGTTTAGAACGCGTCGCGTGACGAATTGGCTCAAAAAGATTCCAAAATCTCGCAACAGGATCGCAAGATTGTTCTTTTGGAAGGAGACATGTAAGTTACTTATTTTTTTCGTGTGTTTTGTTTATTAAGAGAATCTTAAACAAATGTTCTACCTTTCAGAGAATCGTTGAAACATCAATTGGTCAAGGTGGGGCGTCAAATCGAACGTATGGAATGCGAAGAACTTAACAAAATCAAGGCGACCGAGGAACGTTTGGTGGGCGAGATGAATCGCGACAAGCAAACTCTGAACGAGGAGGTAAACAAGATATCTTCCGTATTTTTTGATATCCTGTCTAATAACATTCCATTTTCTTTCAGCTTGCCGAAATTCGCTCTAAATTGCATAAATCCGAATTCGAATACAAGAAATTGCACGCGAGCACGCGCGAGGCTGTCGAGAAGACCACCGGAAACAAGAAAGAACAGGATTATTTCGAAAAATTGCACAACAGCTACAAGGTAAGGCTACAGTTTTCTCGTTTTTGATTATTTCATAAACAGATTTGATTTATTTTCAGGAAAAGGTGCAAGCAGATTTATTGCAAAAGGAGTCGAAAATCGCTCAACAGGATCGCCAGATCGTGTCTTTGGAAAGAGAAGTGTAAGTTTCTTCATCTTGCTTCCTTTTTCTTTTACTTACTGTTTTTTCTTTCAGGGAATCGTTGAAGCATCAACTCTTCTTGGAGGAGGAAGAACGGAGCAAAATGAAGGCGACCGAATCGCGTAGTACCAGCACGGCAGTTACGGGGAGTCCGCGCAACGATCGAGCCTTCGATGATCTCGCCACTCGTTTGCGCATGACGGAAGAACATTTGGGCGATGTGAATCGTGAGAAGCGATCGGCGGAAAGCGAGGTAAATTGTGTTTCATCTCTTCTTTGTTTTTGGTCTGAAAATGACAGTATCTTCTTTTTTGTTTCAGCTCAACGAAATTCGCACCAAATTGCAATATTCGGAGGCTCATTGCCAGAAATTATGTGCGAAAATGAGCGAAGCCCTGGACAAAGCCGCCACATACAAAATAGATAAGGAACATTTCGAGAATCTGTACAAATCCTCGGGGGTAAGTACTCGCTTGTTTTCTTGTGTTATTTTGAATTAGCGTTGTCTTCGCTTACAGAACATGACGCGTGACGAAGTGGCTCAAAAGGATTCCACAATCGCTCAACAAGATCGTCAAATCGTTCATTTGGAAGGAGAAATGTAAGTTAAAGTTTTTTTGTCAATCTTCTGTTTATTTTTTGTTGTTTTTCCTTTCAGAGAATCGTTGAAACATCAACTGGTCTTGGTGGAACGACAAATCAATCATATGGAGGACGAAGAGCGAAGCAGAGTCAAGGCGACGGAATCGCGGAGCACCAGCACGACAGTGACGGAGAGTCCGCGCCACGCTCACGCTTACGATGATCTCGCCACCCGTTTGCGTATGACCGAGGAACATTTGGGCGAGCTGAATCGCGAGAATCAATCTCTACACGACGAGGTAAGTGAATATTTACGTTTTTCGAATGTCACTGAAAACTTACGTAGAAAAAGCATTTTCTGTTTCAGCTTTCCGAAATGCGCTCCAAATTTCAAAAATCCGACTCGGAATGCAAGAAATTGTACGTGGGCATGCGCGAGGCCGTCGACAAGATTGGCTTGGTCAAGAAGGAAAAGGACTATTTCGAAAAGTTGTACAACTCCTACAAGGTAAGAGACGATTGAATAATTTTTATTTACAGTATGTTCTTTTTCACACTGACATCGAATTTATCGATTTCAGGAGAAGATGCAAGCGGACTTATTACAAAAGGATTCGAAAATCGCTCAACAAGACAAATTGATCACCATGCTACAATGTCGAATCGCGGCTCCAAAGAAAATGGTAAGCTCCTCCGCCGAGAAGTGCGCTTTTTTGTTCTTTGAATTTTCGCTTTTGTAAGTAAACCGACAGTTCTTCTCGTTTCAGTGCTGCTTCGTTCCGGATAAGAAACCGCCCGGACGTATGTCGATGGATGAGCTCGGACTCGCTTTGGATCAGGAACGTGGGAAGAACGTCGAATTGTCGGCTTTGGTTCGTCGTTTGCAACAACAATTGAACGAGAAACGCATGCGTCGTTGTAAGTACAAGGCTTGATTTCGTTTCTTTGGGAAAGGAGTTGGTTTTTTGACAAATTTATGACAGCTTCACCAAATTTTTTCTGAATCTTTCCAGTTCTAACTTTTTCAGCTTTCTCCGCCGAACGTCTCCCGATGGTCAATGAAAACTAATTCGAAAAAGAAAACTTACGTGCCTAGTTGCCTTATTAGCGGATCGTCGCGTTTAACTCATTAGCGGTGAGTGAAAGGAGAAAATTTTTATCGTATTTACTAGGTTTAACTTTGACATTCTCGATTTTTAATTCGAATTCATGACTGACTTTCTTTTCCTTTATTCGTGAATTTTTT
>JAQGCW010000406.1:0-12046 GCA_034700065.1 Mesodorylaimus bastiani | reverse complement strand
GATCCCACTTGTTTCTAAGGGCGGCGACGAATTGAACCCCGACGCTGATGGCAATGCAGAAGATGCTGACGTCCAATTCTGATTGACCACCCCGCGTGGGCGGCGGCCGCTGTGTCCTTCCTTGATCTGGTGGCCACGTTGGCTTTTTACGTCCAGATGGCATTCATGGTGCTCTGGACGAAAAATGTTCATCGAAAACGGAGTGATCCTTCTTATCGCACAAATCCTCGTAACAATAGCACTCTGACCACCCCACTTTGTTGAGGTAGTGGGGCTTGTTATCAAACCACATGCAACCTTCATGATCAAGAACGTCTGTCGGCTGACCGGCGCACGTCTTCGTCTTTTTGTACATGCTTCCATTGACTAGATCGAGAAGAAATTCGCGTAAATATATACTATAGTGCATTCCAGTAATATAAGTAACTCCCTTACCGAGATAGTATCGATCAATTCTACACGAATAACATTCTTCCTTCATGTGTTTATGTAATCCGGGTCATTGCAATCTTCTTTTTCATCTTCCCATCGACTATCGTGTCGACTCATGATGCATGAGTGACATATCACGCCGCCTGCTCCCGGTTTCGCTAAAGCGAGTGAGGACCAGTTCAGATCTGATCTTTCGAATTACTCAATGCAGACGGGATCAAAGTGCTCACTTACTCGATCCAAAAATCAACACCAAAATAACACCTGTCATACTAGCAGTTATGAATCTCGACATGTTCGATAAGCAGCTTGAATCAATACCGACGTTTCTACGATTCGAATTTCCGGTTCACTCGTCCGTCTCAAAATGACACATGCTTACCCTGCATTCTTGGACACTATTGGAAACTGAATCTATTTCAACCAGGCTTAATATTTTGTTGTCTGGTGAGCAGAATGGAATGGATATTGTTGAAACAGTGCTTTCCAGATTGCCCATGTATTGAGCCCAGTTACCCGGCTGATTCGACTGCTAATTTTCCAAATCTATCAATCAACAGTGTCTTGACGCTCAACAAGTTCCACGTTCGATCGATCCATCGTTCTGTGAAGTACTCGCGGTCAGATAGTTTAGAAACGAGAAAAAGACCAGGATCACGCATCAATATCAGACACATGAAAACCGCTGAATTCACAATTCACTCAAACAAAATACACATTGGACACCCACCCATCGTCCAACGAAGTACTCTTACACGTAACTATCGTCTCCTTCATTCGTATGCCCGACTGTCCCTTCCGATCGCCCATTTCTCCGATCACAATCACCGATGGACGCCGGCAATCGCCCAAGTCCATCTCCAGTTTACTCATACTCGCACACGTCCGCTCCTCGTCCAGTCTCCGCAGCGGATCTTCCTCTTCCGTTTCTTCCATTCCTCTCGCGGTCGGTGGCACGAACAGGGAATACCGTCCACCGTGGGGAGATCTGATCAGCGATGGTCTCCGCGGAGGTAAGGGCGTCGATGGACGTCTGGGCCGATCTGCCACGGCCAACGGCGAGATGATGGCCGCAGTCACCCAAGCGTGACACCGCGAATCGTCAAAGATCTTATGTAACTTTCCTTCGTTCTCCGACAGTTTCAAAACGAGCGATTTCGGTAGCTGCATGCCCTCTTCCATGGCGATCCGTTCGGCCACGTGCAACGGTGGCCAACCAACTTCGTCGACTGGAAAGTATTTCCCGAATATTTTACTTTTCGACAATCGTTTCCGCGTTGCTCGTCGAATGTGTTTCATGGAGATTCGTAGGATGATGAAGGCCAACATGGATCCCAACACGATCACCGTACTCATGCCCGTACTCGGATCGTACCGTTCGTACAGTTCTTGAGCGTTCTTCGGTGGATCGTGATCTTGGAAATCTCGTTTGCCCGGTGGTGGTTTACTTAGGAGTTGCTCGTAGAGTTGTCTTTGACGGAGTGTGGCGTTCTTGTAAAGACTCATGTCGGGCTGGCGAGATCGGAAATCGGATGTTCAATTGATTAGAATCGCTGATATCGATCGCTGGTCACGTTGATCGATGGCTGATATCGATCACTGATCACGTTGATTGATTGCTGCTATTGATCGATGATCAGCAAAGTATGGTATCCAGATGGTAGTCGAATGTTACAAGGCTTTGACAGAGGGATCAGTTCGCTGATAGCCAAAACTGTATGTTCCTGGTCGAATCAAACTGTACTGTATGTTCATCGGCGAATCAATCGAAGGCTACCGGACCACAATCAGGCCGATCGATTGGCCGGTAGGAATGTCAATACGAATCAAATTAGATCGATCAGAGACGAATAAGAGTTTTCTGCAAATAAGCCAATTTGGACGAAGGTTAGGGCGAACAAATTATCGTACGCAAGGTGAAGACGCCACTGGTTACTTTTTCTACCTGTACCTAAGGCGATTGGGAACAGTCATTCTAATTGAGAACATGTTGCCCTCAATACCGCAGTTTTACCAGTGGGGACACAGCGAGGGTGGACAATTTTGGTATATCAAGGCAGATCAAATCGATAAGAATCGTTAAAATCGTAAATCGTATTTGTAAAGATCGTATTGGATATAAAACTTGGAAGTAACTTGCATCTGTCGATCAATCCGAAGCAATCAGCTGAATCGATATTCGAAATTCAAGCACGTAATTTAGAATAGTGATAAGTCGATCGGTAACTCAGAATCGATTGATACAACAGTAAGCAACCTTGACCAGCAATTGATGACAGTCAAAAGAATGAGATGCGCAGACCGCGAGGAAGAACGTGAAAAGCCTGGAATCAAAGTCGAATCCAGATGGGAAAAATCTCTGATCCACAATACCTAATCACCAGGAGCAAATAACGTACAAGCAGCGCTCCATGAATCTTGCTCGATCAGTAATCAACCAATACCTGATAGGTTTTTACGGAAGGTTGGCGTTTTGAGTTCGTTCGAGAGGAGGGGTACTTTAACTATCAAATAATAAAGCCTAGGTAAATAATTAGCTAGTAATTCAGAAATCCTCAACCAGTGTCAAACCCAAATCACTTTCTCATCACAAAGTCCCAGATGTGTCAAAGTCCACTCCCAACCTCCTCAACCTACGGCCCAATCTAATTTCATAGACTATCAAATCCAAGCTCGCAATTTCCCAGCAAAAACCCTGGACTCCAAATCCTTCCACACTATTTTGACTGGTAACAAGGCAAAATATGAAAAACGCGAAACAAGTAGTATGGCTTTAACGCGAAATTCTCCGCGAAAACAGCCACCCCACCCCTGCTGGAGCAGTTTCCTGCTGCTGTTGTTTCCCTCCACTGGAGGGAGCCGAAAGCTTTGGGAGGACGAAAAGCATCTTTAGAAGCGTCTTCCAAATGGCTCGTCGAATGACGAATGACGATTTGGAGCTGTTTAAAAGCGATAATTTATTCATGTTCTTCTTGGGGAAAGCGAAGAGAAAACTTTCGGGGAAAGACAGCAGCTGCCTCTTCCATTCGCCCTTCACCGCCGAGAGGGAAGGGAGCTTTGGCGAGGATGGAGTGAGAAGCCCCCTTCGGGCGCCTCTCACTCCATCCTCGCTTCAGGGTGCAAGTGGCCATCGTTTCATTCTCGATTACCAATACGCCATCGAAATCAAACAAAGCTTTCAAATAGCGTTGAACATTAGGAGCTTCCAAGGAAGCAGAAATTCTTCCACTGGAGCGTTCTTCCTCTACTTTGAAGAAGGAAGATCAACTCACGTTTCGAGCAGTTCGAGCACCCCTAGTTCACTCACACTTTTGACATGTCTCCTGTTTGAACAGTGGTTCCGAGGGTGAAGAGAAGGGGAATAAAGGGGAGGAGGAAAGTGCATCTCTGGGAGAACATCCAACGTGATGAGGACTGGTTCAATAATCGAGGAGTGCTCCATGTTTTATGAGATGGCAAAATGGAGAAGACGAGTTAGCTTGGTGTATAACAAAGAGAGATGGCGGATCCAGTGTCACGGTAGGTTGGGCGTGAAAATGGGAATGATTCGGCTCGTTGGAAACTTGTGGTACTATGCGACAATTGACAAAGATGAGACAATTTGTGTTGATGAACATTGAGGCCCCGCTATATTACAATTTCAACTTCCGAAGAGTCAAGTTTTAGTTTTAAAAACATAAAGAACCATGTAAGCGAGAAAGTACGCATCATGAGTGCAAGATCGAATATCAACGGTATTTTGGCCCGGATAAAAGCCTTTTGTAACATCACATATTCGACGGCATAACCGCGCTTTATTTTTTTGTCCGTCCGGAAGTCGTCAATAGCCCTCGCGATCTTCGAGTTCCGTGGGCAGCTCTCGACCCTTTCGTCCTTCGCATCCTCAAACGTCGACCATCTCCCGCTGAAATCTTCGTCCACACCTCATCCTTGAACTGATGGATTTCGCCATTGACACAATCCTGTTCGTCGAATGATCCAAACACATCGGCCACTTTGATCATGAATACAGCGCGATCGATCGGACGCTTGGCAGAATTCACAGCTGTGGTCAAACGGGACAGAGTCTTGGATAGTTTAACGAGGCTATTATTGCATCTGCGATCGGGTTCGAGCGGATATCCATCGACGGGCGTCAGGACATTGGCCATTGAGCCAGGCGCTTCGTCTTTTGGCATGGGAATGCCATAACCAGTTGTAAGAGTGATGCTCAAGGAGATCAATAGGGAAACGTAAATCACATGGTTCATGATCGCTTGCGATTGGTAAAAGAAAACAATGTGTCTGATCAAAGGATGACAGAGAAATGTGATGAATGCGTCTGAAGTGAGGGACCTTTTTATACCAAGAGGAACGAAATGCTGATTAACGATGAGGTTCCCAACAAACGATTAGGCTAACCTTTTACTTTGCTCCGTTCGGTTGTTTACTCGGCTTTCATTAAGGGTTACCAAAATGAAAGCATAAATGTGCAACGTTGCATCATGTTCGCATGTCGTTGTTTCACTTTTGTTCCCTTTTAATTTTAAGATAGGGTTTTTATGTGGAGCGACTAGGTGCTCCACCATGGTAAATCTCAGATTCCGGTTTCGTTATGATTTTATGTAAGTACCCCATATGGACATATGCATGCACCAGGTGCGAAATTTTTAGATCGCCCCTAGTCCGAGAAATCATGGGTCAAAGTTTTCAAATTTTTCGGAAAATGGTGCTTGGGCGATAATGAGTCCAGTGCTATCAGTTTGGGAGCTGCTGACTTTTGCGCATATGGATTCTACTTGGAATTAGATGTACTTTTTGATGAATTGTTCCCCAGAATCCTACCTCTTTCCGTTCCGGAGGTATTCCCGAAAAAGCGCGAGGTGCGTGAAGAGTCAAGATGAACTTTCCAGTCTTTTGCCGATAAAACCTCAGAGGAGCAGAAAGATCGCACCCCCTGGGAGACACCCTGACTATATGGGAGTGAATGACATCCGCAAGTGCGGGAAAACTTTTTACATAAGGGGGTCAAAAACTTAAAAACTTCAGGTGCGTGTGTACCCGTTGGCATCCCAGCATGTATTCTGTTAGCCGTGACCACTTTACACTAAATTCATCAACAGTGCCATGTTCAGCTCTTCAAGGCGCGTCGACTGAATTTGTCGCGACCACTGCAGGTTGCTCGGTTCGTGAGATATTGCTCGAAATATGAACCTCATCAAAATCAGACGCTTTGCCAAAGCCACGGCTAACGGGTAAACAACCATGTCGTTACCTAAGTTAGCCGTGAGCACCTGAGAAATCTCGTAGTTTTTGTTTCGAGCAATATCTCACGAACCGAGCAAGCTACAGTGATCACGAAAAATTCAATCGACGCGTCTTGAAGAGCTGAACATGGCACTGTTGATGAATTTAGTGTAAAGTGGTCTGGGGTTTGGGCTGAGCCACATGAAAATCCTATCTTAAAAATCTTCTCCGTGGCTTTTAATGTTCGGTTTCTGACATTGCCGAACATTTAACCTAGCATATAGTTAGCAAACAACATACCTGCAGCTGACAAACAAACAAATTTGGACCAGCGATAACTCAACGCAAGTGGATGTGTTCAAACAGGCGCACTGCTGCGTGTTTTCTCAACTCTCCTTCGAGGCGGCTGCTCCGCATCGACTAGACTTTTAAAACCTGCTGGACCACCCGCGAATAGCTCAGTTGGTAGAGCGGAGGACTGTAGAGGACTCAACCCAGTCATCCTTAGGTCGCTGGTTCAAATCCGGCTTCGCGGATAACTTTTTGCCAACTTTGTCTCTTGCGCATTTGCTGCCGATTGACCGTTTTATCTGAAATAATCTTGCAAAATTTGTCCAGACTGGATCGATAACTGAATGGGATTTTATTTGACTGATACTCCGGATGCCTGTTTTCTGCGGGATCCAGTTGTTGATCACAAACAAAAGTAGTGTGTTCTGCAGATATTTCAAGGATTCCAGGTGATCACTATTCACTATCTCTTCTCAATATGCTGTTGTGATGTACTCTTTGTGCTCAGCCGGAAAGCATTCCGTGGATACACGCACAATAGTATTGCAAAATTTCGGTTGTATAAGCATCGGCAAGGAAACTAGTCCCGCTAACTTCTGTCGTCCCATGCATCGCTGTTTCGCTGTTCTTTAGCGAATCATGAAAGTTATTTGCGGAAGCACTTATCCTGCATAGGTGTGTGATACCTCAAAACGTGCCAGCGCTGTTGATCTTTCACGTCTTCCGCCAATTTCTCCTCGTTCTGAAGTGGTCTCGACTGATTTTTCTTTCGTATCTTCATCGGAACAAAGGAAGAAACTACATAGGTTATGGGAAGCTTTTCAATGTGCATTCGTTCCAGCGATAGCACCTCTGCTTTTTTGAGATTTTTGAGATTGCTCCTCACATAACCTTGACCTACGAGTGCACTCGCGAATAACTCGAGGGCCCATCGGCCATTTTGAGGTGCCTACCACTGTGGTGTTCAGTCCTTACGAAACATAGCTAGGTATTTCTATCCTCACCCAGATTGACTAGCGACTGATGCAGAAAGCGCAGATCTACCTGAAGCGTTCTGCGAGTATAAAACTGATGGTTTGCAAAGTCTAGCGTGATGGTTTGCAACACACCTAATAAGGCTGCGCTTCGTCAAATCCTCGAAGCATAATTCTCCATTAGTCCCACTTCTTGTCTTTTTCACTTTAAAGGGCAGCTATCCGACAAAAATTTTGATCGTTTTGCGGGAATAGCATACATAGCAAAACCCCATTTTGCGTCACAGGTAAGCAAAAATGCGGCAAAATTCAAAATTCGAAGATGCAAAGTGGTGTGCGGGGAGTGGGGGGGGGGGGAAGGCCGAATCTCAGTTTTACCATTCGGATTTACGTATCACTCATATAAGTTGATTTGTCCCACGTCTTGTCTGCTAGCGCCGCGAAAACGTTCAGAATTTTGTCGGATAGCTCCCCTTTAACCTACCTACCATGATCAAACAATCTGCAAGCCAGTAGTGCTTCCGCGGAAGCCACCCTCGGGCGCAAGGAGTGGGAGGAACATGCTAGTGCTCTCAATTTTGAGTGCGAGACACTTCTAGAATCCTTTTCTCTTTTCCTATTGGTAAGGACGCATAAATATTTCACCCCTTCCTTCCTTTTTGGAACTTCCTTTTGTCCCACTAAAAATGAACCTAGGAGAAGTTTTTCCCCACTCATTGATCTCCTCGTCCATTTCCTCTCAGTCCGAGCGCGAGAAATCACGACCTCCTAAACCGGGAGTTTGGAACTTTCCCAACGAAGGACGGCGCTCGGAGGTTCGAACTCGCGATGTACCGACCGCTTTTTTTTAGCTAACAACATCCATCCAACCGCTAGCTAACAACATCCATTCGTTTTCTTGGAAGTTTACGCGTTCGGTTTTCCTCTTCGGGCATTTTTTGCCTGGCTCAGAGTCCCGTATTTCGATAATAATTATGAGTGTCTTGAATTTTTTATTAAATCAAGCTTGTTTTGCTTTCTTGGACTGCGCATTTCCTCAGGAGGAGGCGTAACATGTGTGGGATCTTGGGAAGCCTTTCCTTTGAGGGCGGGAATGAAATTATGAAAGATGACCTGAAGATGCAGAGTTTTTGAATCGAGGATAGCCCGGGTTTTCGAGAAGCATATTTCCATAGGTTAGGATTAGAAGAGAGATCAGTCGGAGGATTCGATGTTTACTCAGCTGATTGCACTTTCCTTTCAAACACAATAAGCGGACGCTTAGATCTTTGCGCTCCAAATTGGATTCTTCCAATCGAACTCTTTACATCTTGTGCCAATTTTCTAGTTCTACGAAAAGCGTTTACGCTTTTTGATGATTGGCGGCTTCTATATATGGCGCCATTCACATTTCCCTCAGCTCTTTACCCAACGTATGTATCTGAGGCGAAGCGGAAACCCGAGCAGTACAATTACGTCATTGCCAGTTACCCTCCGGTCTGAAACGCTTAGTGTTCGTTAGTGAAACCTCAGCGACCTGTCGTCGTCATTCGATCGGCGTGTCTTGCGCCTAGAAGCACTTTTCTCAAGAACATTTGAAACAGTGCACGGGCGAAGGAAAGCAGAGTTCAGTTTGCTCGCCAAAGGTTGTTGGGGTTTCTTCTTTGTAATACATCCTGAGGGTACAGTATTGCTTATAAGGAGATTCGTCTTTGGACGAACAAAAACGCCCTCGAGCCATTTTATCTAACAGCCAATTTATGGTCAAGAGAGAATTTTCCGCGTACAAAACTCGTTCTTCTTCGCCAAGTTCGCTCGAACGAGAGGCGAGAGGTGATTGGCCTCTCTTTTTCGGAGAAGTTGGAATTAAATTTCCTCAGAGATTTCCTCGACTTAGCCTGGCTAGGATAGAGGCCTGTTGGCCATATGTGTGGATGTGCAGAGCCCCGAACGGGAACGATGTGGACTTGGGTTTTTAGTTATCTAACGAAGAGACAGGAAATGTGTCCAGTCAAATCGGAAATGGTTTGTGTGGCCGAGGCAGCAGCACATTCGGCTAGGCTTTTCGTCGAGTTCTCGCCACGCCTGAAAGCCAGAGATAACATAAATTGGCGAAATAGATTTTATTCATTTCCAGAGTTCATTCAAACGCACTTCTCATCGTCCGTCCGTCAGTCACCACCGGCTGTGCTCATTTTTAGGCTCCGGCTCCCCGACTCTCGCCCGCCGCCCTCACTGGCTTTGGCGCCTCGCCGCCGCTGCACCATATCGACCGTCCCCGTCCTGGAGACTCGCTCAGGGTAGCAACACACACCACACCGAGTCACGGTCGCTGGCGCACTTGGTTCGGTTGAATCGGGCTTGTGAGACCGGAGTACTTGACCTCGTTAGGTTGGAAATTTGAAAAATGAGAACTATTATCAACGAGGAACGCGCGAAATGCGTCTCAGCGATGAGGGAATCGAAAAATGTCAGCCACGAGATTTGTTTTCCCGATTTCGACGGATCCTTATGTTGGCCACAAGCCGATCTCCAACGACACGTCGTACTGGAGTGTCCGTTCGAGTTTTGTCCACATTGCGTGCTGCAGCATTCCGGTGAGTCGGGTTTGAGATTTTCGAGGTTGCTCAGTGCTTGAGATGTTTGGTTCTGAACTTGTTTGCAACTAGTTTAGGCGCTCATCTTTGAGAATGCCCAACGACCTGATATGAGGCTAGTTCTGATGACAACAGATGTAACTGATTTTTGATACAGTCTATGGACACTCAGATTGCATGGTTTTGTTTCACTACAGAGAAGGTGTCATTCTGTGCTAGCTTATTCGAATCCAGTAGTGTCTCGTTAGCTTCTTCCAGCCCATTCCAAACACCACACACCTTTTCGCATGCTTAAAAATCAGCACCAAACAAGCTGCAACGCTTGACCGGAAACACACGTTGAGAAACCTCGGCTAATTTTTGGACTCACTCGACCCTAACTCGCCCTCGAATTTCCGTTTCCCGTCCTCCTCCTATCTGGCCAATCTCCAAAAACTTCCACCCGACCGCAAAAATGCCGCGCGTCAAATCCGATAAGTTTTGAGAAAGTTCTTATTGCAAAATCAGTTCGAGCGTATTTCCTGCACTCCGTTTCCGACCGACCGAACATTCGCGTGACTTCTCTCTCGATCGCCCTCCTCATTTTGTGGTCTACCCAATCTGCCCCCCGAGGCCCTCCGGGCTCTTGGTCCTAACCCTCCTCTCTAACCAAACCCTCAATCGATTTTCGTCTGATTCAATCAGACGGGCCTGACCGCCTCCTCGACTTGTGTCTACTCTAATTCGAATTGCTTCGTGTTGTTTGGCTTCCGAGAATCGGATTATCACCCCGCACGCCTACCGTTTCCTATTTTAGAATTTCCTGAGCCTTTGGTACGCGAGGATTCCTTTTTTTCTCTCCGCCGTTGTTGAGAATGTTGCCGTGTGACTGGACATTGGATTTATCCGAGTCCCCATAGGCTTCAATTCGTGGTTGGGATTCTCCCAACTTTGACGCAAGATTGTAGAACCCGTTGAGACAGGAAGCTAAAAATAGACGAATCTCATTCTCTGGGGGTGCAAAGAGTGAAAACCGAGAATAGCACGTAACCCATTGAAGAAATTTTTTTTTCTTTTTTAGAGAAGTCGGTCGGACGGTTTTGTACCGAAAATGGCACATGGACCACGTCGAATTACAACGCCTGCTTGACCATTTGGACATATCACAAGGATTGTATCAATGCTCCGTGCAGCCCCGTAAGTTCTCAGGGTGCTACCAGTTCACAGAGCAAAGCAAAAAAGGTTCATCAATCAAGACCACCCACACACTCATACGCTTCAAAACGCGTTGCTTACATACGTCTCTTTCCGAACAGTGTCCCGATGCGTTCAAATCGGCCGTGCAAAACATCACCTTGTTGCTTAGTTTCGCCTCGGTCATTTGCTTATTGGTCTCGTTTTGCTTATTCTCCGTTTTCAAGTGAGTACGATTCGAATTTCCCGCCTCTTTTGCATCTCAGGCTACTGGGTCAATTAGTTTGCTTGCAGGTCGTTGCAATGTCCTCGATTGAAGATTCACAAACATTTATGCCTCGCCCTGATCGCCCGATTCACGTCGATGATCATTTGGATTATTGCTCATCGATATCACGTATTCAGTCCGTGCGATAAGGCCGATGTGACAGCTGCTTACGTGAGTTTGATAGAGGATATGTCTTAGGACCTTAGGTATAGGGTAGGACTCTCGTCTCAACACTAGGGTAGTTTGGAAGGGTCCTCAACATCTTATGGGGTCCTACGGGCCTTCAGGAGTGCATTTGGTCCGGGAATTGGTTAGTGTAACTGATCGGGTCACTGACCTAACCTGGACCCCTGATCCCTTATCGTTTCAGGCCTGCAAAGCCACCCTGTTCGTCATTCTCTACTGCACATGCGCCAGTGTGTATTGGATGCTCGTGGAAGGGTTATACTTGGCCAGTCGGATCTCCCTGTTCGCATTGCAAGGCAATACGCCCTTGTTCGTATTGGCCTGGCTCGGTTGGGGTGAGTGAGTGAAATTGAATGGCGTGCGTTTGGCACTATAAGCGAGCGATTTTATGACCAACTATCGGCTAAAATTAGTCTTTTTCACTTCGCTTTTCATCTCGAACCAATCGAATTGGCCTCGTTTTTTATGAGCTTTTTTCCAACTGACGGTTGGGAGATTGGGTGCTTTTTCATAGGAGAGAGTTCGAGAGGGAGGATTGGGTGCCAAGGAGATATTGAAGAACGAGTTTTTTCTTCTCCACGACAAAAGGACAAGTGCAGAGAAATACCAAAAGTAGTTCTTTTTCTTCAGGCGCTCCTCTGGTGCTCACGGTCGTCTGGAGTATGCTGATGACACAATTGCACAACGACAAGTACTGTTGGTTGCCGTACAGTAACAGTGTGGTCATATGGATCTTGGTGATCCCAATGTTGTTCGCCTTGATCGTGAGTTGCGACCGTTCACTTTGTCCATTGAACGTTTAGTGAAAGTTTGGTTTTTCAGGGTAGCTTGATTCTCCTCATATTCATTCTGATCGTGCTAGTTCGGAAAATGACCGCTCATCACGCCAGGGAGCCCAAGAAATTGTGGTGAGAGAAAGT
>JAQGCW010000405.1:0-12048 GCA_034700065.1 Mesodorylaimus bastiani | reverse complement strand
TTTTTCGGTCGATCGGAAGAAAACGAAACAAACGGATCAAAAATTGGAGGTTGGTTTCATCGAATTGGAAAATTCGGATCGACGGTACGAGAAGATTTACGATATTTCTTCGATTATTTCCTCGACTCGACGACTTTCGAAATTTTCGACGAGGACGAGACCGAACGGGACGATGATCGTATAAAAGGGCGAAGAACTTTTGGACGTCGGTAAGTCTAGACCTTTTATTTCCTTTTACTTGACTGACTGACTGAAGTTTGGATTTGATGTAAGGTGGCATGGGGGAGGGGGTTAGGAATTTTCGTCGACGAAGAGGTGGGGGAGAGGACATGTTCGGGATTTCTCGAATCGAAGGGGATACATATGACAAATTTTTGGTGAGTCAGGTCGCGTAAGGTTTTTTGGTTTTTGTTTGACGATTCTTCGATGAAAAATGTAGTCACTTTTTGGTTCCTCGGGGAAGAGTGGAGTACTTTTTGATTTTCGAACATATGGAGGAACGTATGTAGTCTACTTTTTGATTTTCCTCGATGAGGAGTTAGTTAAACTTTTTTTAATTTTCCATTGATTAGATTTGAGTTTAGGCGATGAAGAAAGTTTGTTTTTGAGATAATAAGTTCGGTTCGTTCAATTTCTTTTTATGAAGGTTTAGGCATAAAAATTGATCCGCGTGAATGTTGCCAACCGGAGAAGCGCTTCGTCGATCTTGATCTCTCGAAAACGCGGCGGCGGCGGCGTTTAGGAAGGTTATCAGCTGGTCCCTGTTTCAACAAATCTCTCTTCCGTCGATTTGGGTGGCGGCGGGCGATGAGTTGGAGGAACGTGGGGGAAGTGGGAACTTTAGGACTTGGAAAACGGGCGGCGACTGACCGTATCGCTCTTCGCAACAGCTGCCATTACTGAAGAGCCATAAATCTCTGCCTACTGGGTCGGAAACGTGTTCGTATTTTTCTATCTTCTCTCCAACGAGTGAGCAGGAGTTAGGAGGGCGATAATGTCATCGAGGAGCGGCGGTGAACTGTTTCTGGCGGATTGTTGCATCTTTTCGAGTGTTGCTCATGTTTTGGCGATTCGTTGAGTTGAATCCTTGAAACTGTAGGAACTGACTGTGAGTAGGAACATTCGTCCGGGAGTGCTGGACGACCGTTTTAGAAAGTCGTATTATCGACGTACGATGTGTGAGGGAGGAGACGATTTAGGTTCGTATCCGCTTGCTTCCATGACGCCCTCGCCGAACAGCTGTGCTATGCAGCAATGTCGCCATCGACCGTTTCGCACGTTCCGTGTTCTCCTCGTTTCGTTCGGTGAAGAAGCTAAACTTAATCATTCGGTAGCTGGGCTGAGTTTTTTTGTTTAACCTGTAGGACTGGAATTTCGATGAGAAGCGGTTCGTTTTCTTCCACGTTTTGTTGATGGTTCGGCAGGTGTAGTTAGTAGTTGGTGGAGGAGAGAGAGGGCAGTGAGAGGTCGTCGGCAGGTCCCCTTCATGAGTCCTAACCCATTCGTCGAACACTTTTCTGCTAAAAGCCGGTTTGTTCAGCAGAAGACTGCGCGACGAACGAACGAACGATCGAGATGGACTGGATTGGTCGGGAATAGATGGATGTATGGGTGGGTTGGATGGATGGTTGGTTGGAACGGCCTTTGCCTGTTCCAATCCGCCACGTTCAGCCCAGTTCAATGCCAACGTGGCGTTTCTGTCTGCCGGATTGTCCTTCTACGTAGTTTTGCCCGTTTTGCAGTCAGTTGCCATCCTCCCCGGCCATGTTGGGCGTAAAAGCGGTTGCGTATTGGCGTTATAGATAGTCTGTAAGGAAGGAGCATCGGTTTCGGGTCGCGCCCTCTCGAACATTCTCTCTTCTTGTACTATCTTCTATGAGATAAGGAAAGCACCCAATCTTCGAAATTTCAAATCGTCTCTGATGGAGTATTGCGCGTTTTGATGGGCGGTTTGGGTGGTGGTGGTTGTTCGCTCGAGTCGAGTCGGGTAGTCAGTCAGCCTTTCTTCTTGGCCAGACTGGAAAAGTTTTATTCCTTTTCGCACACTTGTACGATTTTTGCTGTTGTATTGTATTTTGTGAAAAACCGATTGACAGTCCGACGAGGTGGTGGGGGTGAGGTCCGAATTGAACAACAGACGTCCGGCCATCGTCCTCCTCTTCCTTCCAGACGATCGTATGTCGGATATGTTCTGCGGTCGCCGCTGGTAATCGGTTCTGTCCGGTCCAGTCGCGGGCGGTTGGACATTTTCGTGTGTTTGCGCATTTCGTGGGTTTCTCGGCGGGTCGGTTGTTTTGTCCCTCGAGGAATGGTTTGTTTATTATTTCTGTTCGAGGCAGACGGTGCGCTCTCCGACGACGACGACCGACTTTGCTTTGAGAGGATTTCTCGGGACTAGTCAGTGAGGTTCCTTCGTCGATCATGACCACCGAGGAGTGTCTGTACAGTTTGACGCGTTTGGGTGGGTTGGGACTAATCGATCGCCTTCCTTCCGCGTACCTGCGCCAACAGTCATCGTAAAAATCAACTAATCGTTTGTACTCTTGTTCTTTTTCAGATTTCCGATTGGACCTAGTTCGTTCAGACCTCGGACCGCTTATTTTATTGGCCTATGAATCCGGACGTCAGTCTGATCTACAGTTCGCCGGATCTGCCTCCTACCGTATTCGGACCACAGCAGCATTCTCAAGCAATGGATCCCTCGTCACCGCACAACGTCACCACTACGTTCGCCGTCGCTCCCGGCGCCGAGCATACGGCGCATAAATTGGCTCAAGAACAAGCTCGCTTACAACAACAAGCGATTCAACAATTGCAAATGGATTCGCAACAACAACAACAATTTCATCAGCAAACGTTGGATATTCACGGTCAAAAGAAGATCGTCTTGAATTACGAGGACGATTTTCCGACTCTTCCGCCCGGTCACGAACCAACGTCGCACGCCACGGCCGCCGTCGGTATGGGCGGATGGGGCGGTGGGAAAGCGCCCTCGGTTATGCAACCGCTCAAACGTAGCGATGTTACGCAGGTATGTAGGACGCAAAAGGATTGTTTTAGTATTTTCTTTGAGTCTTTGACCGTAGAATGAATGTATCTCTTTTCCTTTTCAGATTTTTCATCTGCCGTCGGAGGAACGTCGTTATCGAGAAGGCCAAGAGCATCAATTCGGCGATAAGAGTCAAGAGCAACAAGAATGCAACGAGATTATGCAAAAAACTGGTACGTACGTTTCCGTTTTGCAGTCTTTACTGATGGACTCTGTTTCGTTTCTAATGAAGACTCCTCTTTTGACAGGTACGTCGATCGAATTGTGCCAAAATAAGGACCTAAGTTTAACGATTGTCGTCACTGGAAAGCGCCAAAATGCCGAGGAAGCCCGAAAATTGATCGTTCAGCAATTGCAAACCCAAGCCCGCCGAGAAATACATATTCCCAAGGATCATCACCGCGTTTTGATCGGTAAGTCATGTTGGGTTTTTTACTTTTGAGTTCTTGAAGTCCTGTTGTGGTTTTTTCAGGAAAAGAAGGAAAACGTCTACAGCAACTGGAAAAGGATACCGATTGCCGAATTATGATTCCCAACCGCGACACACCATCTGATACGATCAAAATTTTCGGACCGCGCGAAGGCATTGACAAAGCGATGCATCAAATTCAATTGATTTCCGATGAACAAGTAAGTGATCTCTTTTGTAAATATTTATTGCCCGTTCTTAACGCCTTTTCTTTCGCTTTTTTCAGTCCAAGATGGCCCAAGAACATTTGATGATTCCGAAAGTTTTCTATCCCTGGATCAAAGGACCGTACAACGAGACTATCGATCGAATTCAAAGCGAGACGGGCGCTCGAGTCAATATCCCACCGCCGTCGGCCAGTAGCGAGATCATCGTGGTGACTGGCGAGAAGGAGGGCGTACACAAAGCGGCTGCGGTCATCAAGCAACTCTACGATGAAAAGGTACGTTCGTCGAAATAACTTTTCGATTGATTCATGTTTACTCAGGTTTTTATATTACTGTATAAATTTCCAAATTCATTTTCAGCAGCGCAATACGCAAACGGTCAGCATTCAAGTCGCTCGCAGTCAACATCGTTTCGTTGTCGGACCTCAACGAAGCGGTTTAGCCGATATTTTGCGCGAGACTGGCATCAGCGTCGAAGTTCCACCGGAAGAGGCCGAGTCGGATACGATTACTTTGCGTGGCGAGCCCGATAAACTCGGTCACGCATTGGCGATTGTGTACGCGAAGGTAATCATGATTTGTTTGTGTTTTCTTCATTTGTTATCCATAATTGATGACGTTTATGTTTCAGGCTAGCAGCGTCATTTCGGCCGAAATCAAATGCCCGGCATGGCTGCACAAATTCGTGATCGGAACAAAAGGGTCGAACGTGCGCGAATTGATTCCGGAACCCCAGAAGGTAAGTTTCGAGCTGTGCTGTTTCTTTTTGTTTTCTTCGTTGAGAAATGTATCTGTCTGCTTTTAGGTTCAAATTTCGTTCGAATCGGACGATACAATTTTCGTGCAAGGATCGCCGGAGGAGGTGAAACGCGTCAAGGATGCATTGTCGATCATCGTTCAACAGAAACAGATGGAAATGGCGTCGGAAATTCTCCGTGTCAACCCGAATTTTCATCGTCATATTATCGGAAAGAACGGCGCGAACAGTAAGTTGTCATTTTATACTTCTTTCATAAGCTTTCTTTCGGATTTTCTAATAATTTGTGACTTGCAATTTCAGTTTCACGTATCAAGAGCGAAACGGGCGTATTCGTGACGATTCCACCCGACGACAGCCATTCGGACGAGATTAAATTGGAAGGTCGCAAGGAAGGAGTTGCGAAAGCAAAAGAAGAGATTATGGAAATTGCAAAACGCATGGTAAGCAATCTTTTGAGTCCAGGACTTTTGTTTCCTATTGCTTAACTGTCTTCTTCTTTCTCTTTCAGGAGAACGAGAAATCGCGCGACATTATTATCGAAAATCGTTTCCATCGTTTGTTAATCGGCACGAAAGGCGAAGCGATTCGAGATATTCGTCAGAAATATCCTGGTGTAAGTTTAATCATTCGTTTTTTCGATAAGTACCTACATTGATGTGTGAATGGTTTCTCCTTTTTCAGGTGCAAGTTCATTTCCCGGAACCTGGACGCAAATCTGATGTGGTTACGTTGCGTGGGCCGAAAGAGGAAGTGGACAAGTGTTTCAAACATCTTCAAACCTCCGTCAAGGAGTTGGTAAGTCTTTTCTCTTTCGTCAAAAAAATTATTTTGTTTTTGAGGACTAAAAGAGAAGCTTTTCTTTTCAGTTGGAAAACAACTACCAAGCCGATGTTCCCGTATTCAAGGATTTCCACAAGCATATCATCGGAAAGGGCGGCGCGAATATCAAGAAAGTAAGTGTTCATTTTGAAATCATGTAATTTTGATCATCAAAGATTTCCAAGAATGTTTCTTTTCAGATCCGAGAGGAGACCGACACGAAGATCGATTTGCCAGCTGAAGGATCTGCGACCGACGTGATATCGATAACTGGCAAAAAAGCAAACGTTGAAAAGGCCACGGCGTTGATCAACAAATTACAAGAAGAATTGGTACGTGGTTTATTTTCGCAGTTCGTATTTGTTCGAATCATAATTTTGATTAATCTTCATTTTCAGGCGTCCGTTGTTTCGGTCGAGGTTTCGATTCCACACAAGATCCATAGTAGCTTGATCGGCGGCGGTGGGCGTCTGATTCAATCAATCGCCGACGATTGTGGAAATGTGCAAATCAAGTTCCCGCTCGAGAAATCTGCCAGCGACAAAATCACCATTCGTGGACCGAAAGACGGCGTTGAAAAGGCGAAAAAACTGTTGACAGATTTGGCGAAGGACAAGGAGTTGGCAAGTTTCAGCGCCGAAGTCAAAGCAAAGCCGGAATTATTCAAATTCCTGATTGGACGTGGCGGAAGCAAGATCAAGAAGGTAAGCAGTCTTTCGAGTTTTTTCGATTCCATTTTTCACTTACGTTTTGTTCTAGATCCGCGAGGCCAATGCCGACGTCCGTATTATGTTCCCTCGTCAAAATGATCAAGACCAAGAAACTATTCATTTAGTTGGCAAAAAGGAAGATGTCGCGAAGGCGAAAACTCAAATCGAGGAGGTTGTCAAGGAATTGGTAAGAGTCCACCTTTTTTTGTTGTAATTACAGGTTCTTTAAAGTGTTTTTTTCGTTTATCAGAGTCAAAGCGTCGAAATTTCCATGGATGTTGATCCGAAATATCACCGTCACTTCGTCGCTCGTGGAGCTCAAGTTCTGCGCGAAATCCAAGACCAATTCGGTGGCGTGTCGATTTCGTTCCCGAAGATCAATACGGCTTTGACCAAGGTTTCGTTGAAAGGCGCCAAGGAATGCGTGGAGGCCGCGAAGAAGCGCGTGTTGGAGATCGTCGACGATTTGGTAAGAACTTTTCGCTTTTATCCCTCTTCGATAATTATGTTACTTGATTGTGAATTCTTTTCAGGAATCGCAAGTGACTATTCCAGTACCGATCGCCCAACGTCATCATCGTTTATTGTTGGCCGGAAAAGGAGCCAAAATTCAAGAGATTTGCCACGCTTGCAATGTTCAAATCAAATTCCCCGATCGGAATCAAAATCAACAATCGCCCGATCATCATCAAGCCTCGCCGCCGAACGCCTTGAACGGAGGAAACGGAGTAGCCGAACACGCCGATCCATCGTCGCCCGAAGCCGGATCGACCGATGTCATCAACGTTAGTGGACGAATCGAGAATTGCGAAAAGGCGAAGGAGATGCTTTTGGTAAATTGAAATTTCTTTCGATTTCTAACTTATTCTAGCCGTGACTTTTGATCTTTACACCATTTTATTGTTCATTTTCAGGCCGAAGTGCCTATCAACGAAACATTGAACGTGCCTTTCGACTTCCATCGAAGCTTGATCGGTAAAGGTGGAGCGGGAATTCGTCGTCTAATGGAAGATTATAGCGTCAGCATCAATATTCCGGCTCAAGATTTGCACTCGGACGAGATTATGATCAGCGGATCGCCGTCGAACGTCAAGGATGCGATTGCAGCGATCATGCATAAAGTGGAGCAATACGAGGAACAAGATAAACAACGAGTAAGTTGAAAACTGCAACGTTTTGTGTTCATTCTTTCCTAATTTGTGAATCCTTTGGTTTAATTTTAGCAATTGAAAAGCTTCAAAGTGACCATTCAAGTGCCTCCGGAGTATCATCCGAAATTGATCGGACCGAAAGGGCGTGATATTAATCGACTTCGCGACAAGTACGACGTGCAAATCTCGATTCCGGCTCCGACTTCGGAGAAAACGGACGAAATCGTTATCACTGGTGAGTTGCTCGTTGTTGTTTTCGTTTTGCTTTTGCTTTTATCATTAATTTTGCGGTCTCATATTATTTTGCAGGTTTCGAGGATAAGGCCAACGAATGCAAAGAGGAAATCCAACGTATGATCGGCGACTTTACGTCCATGTTCACTCAAGAGATCACTTTGGATTGTCGTATCCACAATCGATTGATCGGACAAAAGGGCAAGAATATTCGGAAGGTGAGTCAGACTTTCAGTTTGTAATCTATGTGTTCAACAATTATTGAAAGTTTCATCTCCTTTCAGATCATGGACGATTACAAGGTTGAAATCCGTTTCCCGCGCCACTCCGATCCGGATCCGAATTTGATCGTTGTATCTGGACGCGGCGAGGATTCCGTCTACGACTGCATAGATTATTTACGTAATATGGAAGAAGAGTACTTGCAGGTGAGGAGAAATCAACGTTTCTTACCCGGCACAGGTCTGATCACATATTTTACTCTTATGTATTTTTAGGACGCCATCGATCGTAATCAATACCGCGATCCTAAACGTGTTTCGGATGGTACCGGCGGTGCGGCCGCTCAAGACGCTATCGAATTCGTCAACGCTCCGTGGCAGCCTCGCGGCGGCGTTGCCATGCCGGGCGGCTTGAACGGTTTGCAAGAAGTTCCGGATGTCGGTAACATGGATCAATTCCCGTCGATGGGGTTGGGCGACGGCGCGGCTGGCGGCGGTGGGGGTCAATACGGCTCGGCTTGGGGAACGACTCGACGCGCTTAGAGGAAAGAACAGCATTAAGGTGAGAGGAGGTTCGGTCCGTGGTCAACGTTGGGAATTTGGTTGATCTTTTTGGGGAATAAGTAACTCAATCTTTTCACAATTATAGTATATTTGGGAATTTTTTTGATGAGGTTTTCAAACGTTTTTGGTTTTTTTTGTTGTTTTCGATGAGTGAAAGGCGGTGATTGATTGTTCGTTTTTGTTTTCTTTTTGAGGAATGCATACTTTCCTGGGCTCGTATAGTTTTCTTTTTTGTCAAGTACGTGTTTTTTTTGTTCCTTCGCCGCTTGTGCCTTACGAGAATTTTCATGCTCACCGAACGGACATGCGTAGGTTTGTTTTCTCCAAAATAATTTAAATTTAATTAAGTATTTTGGACTGCAAAGTTATCTTTTTTGTTGATCACCCATTTTTTGCTCTTATTTAGAAATGTTTATCCAATTTTCTTTTGAGAATTTTTTGTGACTTTCGCCGGGTTTGTTTTTTGTTTCTAATATGGGAATAGGAATTATTTTGAGTTTTGTTTTTTGGGGTCATTGATTGTTGAGGAGTGTTCGTTCGATTTTTCTCGCTGCTCGTGATGTTGAAGTAGGGAAGGAAGAGTTTCGGACTTTGTCCTTTCTCTTTTCACACATGCCTCTCTTTTCAAAATTGGGATGATATTCCTCTTTATCTGTGAGAAAGACTGGGCCCTCCATTTTTTTTGTTATTATCATTGATGGCATTATTATTTAGTATAAGGTTCCTTTTTTCTTTATCTGCTTAGCAATAATTTAAAATGTTCACTTGAGAATGGCCGGAAATCCGTATCACGTGACATGTGAGATGGGTGCAAGTCGCGTTTGTTTTTTTTCAAGCTAGCATGGGATAAGAGGAAAATTTTTTTACTAAAGGACAAAATTGACAGAGTCAACAAACACTTATGATCTTTACGAAAATCACCACTCGAGGGGAGTGATCAGCGATCATAAGAGACGACGACGATTATGGGAATCGGCGGACGGTGATGATGATGATGGGGCGGTCAATTGTTGGACATTGAGACGGTTGAATTCCTCGATCAACCAACACGCCGCGCGGGACATCATGCCCGCCAGGGCCAGATTCTCGCACACGCGATCGTTGGAGGCGATCGATGTATGACATCCGTTGCCGAATTCCAACTGCAAAGGAAGATTGGTCATTAGGCCCCAAGGGTAGGACAAGAAGAGTCTCGGAGGGCCGTAGGAACCCAAGGGGTGATCAGTAGGTCCCATGGTAAGGCAAGGGGTCTCGGTACGATCCTAGTGACATCCGGTAGTGATCTGGAAGCTGAAGGAAGCCCGTGGCCTTCGAGGATCCACCGTGGGAAAAGCGATAACAGTAATCCGGATTACTGTAATCGCTGATCCCGCGGTGGAAGTCCGAAGGGAGTCCACAATCATCACACTCACCATCGATTGCTCGCCATCGTTGGAGGCGACACTTTGCGAGACGAGTTGACTGGCGACGGAGACGGCCAACGATGCCAGATCGGTGCCTTCTTGCAATGCGTTCTTTATATTCATATGACCGGCGATCTGGCGGAGCATGTCGACCGGTGGGAGCTGGAAGAGAAATCGATTCGATCGATACCCGAGGAGAGAGATCTCTCTGGACGCCGTAGAACCATACGTACCTCGTGCCCGTCCAGACCGTTCCGCCAATAGGCGTTGACCGTGAGGAGACGCGGATTTTGCGCCAATGCTTCCACCAGACAACATGCCAACATCCATTTTTGGTTCCCGTTGAATCTGGAAGCCGAAAGAGAACGGTTTGGGACCCGACCAAACCACCCAAGTGCCGTCTGGACACCCGGCAAACTACAGTATACCGTACCTGCCACTAGCCGCTTGTTGCTGTTCGAACATCTCGATCAATTGTGACATGATCCAATGGAGACCCAAACGTTGTTGACTCCGTCCGGGAACACGATTCACGCACGTAATATACGCGTCGCACTTCAATTGGTTATCGGCGTCGAAGGAGGCGAATATGATCAAAAGGTAGACGGGACGTCTCTTATTCTTGCCATTGATCGTCGCCGCCCCTCCCGATTTACTCCGCTCGGAGACGGTCAGATTGGAGAATGCTGAGACGGCCGTACGGATGGCGTTGGTGTCCTGGAGTGTGGGAGGCTGTGTGTGGGTTGTGGGTTGTGGGGCGTATGTGTGACGAGAGGCTTCGGTTTAGGGCTTGGGTATAATTGGAGGAGTCATCACTGGATCCAGGGTGGCCTCGGGTTACTGTAACCGCTTTTCCACGGCGGATGATCTCCGACGGTGGAGCCTCCAACAATATCGAAGCCCGACGAGATCCCGGAGATTTCCTCGTCCATCGGAAGCCCGAGGGAAGTCGGAAGAAACTTCCCCCCTGAACTCCGGACCGTCCCGAGGATCCTTCCGAGTCCTTGGGATTCCCCAAAGCCCACGAGATCCTCCCGAGGATTACTGTAATTGAGAGGCCACTCACGATCGAGCGACGTCGATCGGGATCACCAACGACTCCTTGTTGATAAGTTCGCAATTGGGATAGGACGGAATTGAAATTGAACGGATCGACTCGTTTGCCGTTCATCGTTGGGATTTGATACGAATCGGTGTCGTCCATGAAATCGTCGGTCATATCGGCGTCCATCATCTGAAAACGAAGATTCGGTTTTCAGTATTGGTGAGCACAAGACTAAGCATCCGATCGTCAGTCGGGGATCCACAGCGGATCCGAGTGGCGGATTTTGCTTACTGTAACCGCTTGTGCATCCCGGTGGTCCTCCGACTGTCGGAGGATCCACCGCGGATCCACTTTAGAAATCGGCTACAGTAATCCAAACCCACCCAGCCAGGAATCCGGTATGGATCCTCCGACTACCATAGTCCCTTAGACCATGGTTACCTGTCCGCCATCGTCCACGATCGTTTGACTGATATCGTAGACGAGCGGGAATGATACGTTCATTCCGTTCCCATCGTCGACCACTCGACGGACGACGTGACTGGGATGCGATTTCTCCTTGCCGGTCATCGGCCAATCGCACGCGGCCGCCGTCTCGTTGTTGTCCTTGGACAATCGAATACTCGATTGCGGTTTCAACTGTCGATGAGCCCGTTGCTTGGCGGTTTGCGGTGGTGCCGCAGCTGGTATCGGTAGCACGATGAATTCGCTCTCTTTCACGTCGGCTAATCTCGAACCGCGCCGAAGTATTTTCGGATATCGCAATGGAATCGCCGTATCCTGATTGGCGATTTCTCCACCACCACCGTCGCCAACTCCACCGCCGCCGTGGGCATTGTCGAAATTGGACAAGGTGAATCCGGCTTCGTCGGCGGTCCTTCGTCGGCGAGTGATCTTGGCCGCCGTTTGGTTCAAGAGAACAGGTTTCTTCCGTTCGGACATCTCGTTTGACGTGAATCGCGAATCGTGAGCGAACCAAAGTGAGAACCGACCGATCGCCGAGCCACGAGTAGTGGATGTGTGAGTAGTCGAGAAGGCTCCGGTGGGTCCTCGAAGTCCTCGGTGGTCGGCCGTCGACTTGTGATGATGATCGGGAGGTGCGGCCGATGATTATGGATCCGCCCGAGATCGTCGTCAACCGGAGGCGGGCGAGCGGGCGGTGTATCCGACGAAAAGGGAGGAGCTCGGGCGGACGGAGTGGTCGGTCGGTTGATGGCGATCGAGAAAGGAAACAACACGAGGCAAAGCTTCGATGGAAGCTTCCCGCTGCTTCCAAGTTGCCGTCAGTCGGAACCTGCCATTATCGGGAGACCGTTGTTGGCAAACTGGAGAGCCTCCCGTGTAATCATCGACTTCCTCGGCTAATGAGTCCCCCGTCCGGTCGTGTCCTCCGTTGTCCTCCTCCCCGTGAGCGTGCCTAATTTGGGAATGTATGCACACGTGCTGCCGCCCTTCT